>JARHVA010011110.1:12500-35000 GCA_037957365.1 Torreya grandis
GAAGAACCCCCTATGATCAATAGGTCATCCACATTGAGAACCATAACAAAATTGAATCATCTTGGCATAAAATTTAGATATTCAAGTCAAAGTGATGTCTTGTGAACCCAACTAAAAAAACAGAGTTTAAATTGGCATACCAAGCTCGAGGAGAATATTTGAGGCCATAGATAGATGTTTAAGGTTTAAAAACTAAGGATGAATCTTCCACAAATAATTTTGGTTTATCCATTTATATTTCCTCTTTGATGTCACTATGAATAAAGGCACTCTTCACGTCAATTTGATGAGCATCCCAGTGATGTGCTATAGCAATGGTGAGAGTGAGTCACATTGAGTTAATTTTTATAACTAGGGAGAATGTCTTAATATAGTCAATGTCAGGTATCTAATAAAACTCTTTCCTACCAAACATACTTTCGACTTGTATATGGACCGATCTACTACAAACTTTTCTTGGTAGATCCACCAACATTGGACATGTTATCATAAGTGTTGTTCTTTACCAGGGAACCATATTCCTCTTCCATAGTAGTATCCCACTCATGAGTGTTTATTTCCTCTAGAAATGATTTTAGATCAAAATATAATGGAGTTAAAACGTGTGGTGCATGTTAGAATTGAGAATGTGTTGGTCCATTATCTGATGGATTTCCATCCCATTAGCTAACTTGTTGTAGTTTCTATCTATCCCAAATAGAAATAGTGATCAGAGAGTCAAGAGGAAATTACACATCATCTGAATATATTATGGGAGAAGGATGAGGGGAATCCTCATCACTACTATCATATTTATAACTAGAAGAAGAATTCAGATCATTAAAAAGTTATTCAGGAATATCTAAATCATCATAACCATAATCAAATCCTAGTGAATCTAAGGAAGGGGAGAGGTATCAAGTGTGAAATTTGAAGGAAACTCTTTAAAATTAACACTCTTATTAATGAAAAAATCATGAGTGGTGGGATGAAGAATATTATATACTTTAATACCCTCAGGATATCTATTAAAGATGCAAAGATAACTCTGATGTTATATTACCTAATGTTTCTTCTTCATAATGTATACCATATCATGGGATACAAACACTCCAAAGTGATTTGTTGTGTGTTTATGACTAGTCTAAGATTCAAAAGGATTGACTCACTTTAATGCTTTTTGAGCAGATCAGTTCTAGGTATAATAAGCATATTTGAAAGCCTCACCCCAATAATGAGTGAAAGAGACTTCGAGTGTAGCATATAATTCATAATTTCCGTCAATTACCTATTATTTTTCTCTATAACACCATTCTATTGAGGACTATATGGAACTATATGCTACATTTCAATCCCTTATGAAGTGTAAAATTGTTCAAAATGGTTACTAATATACTCACTATAGTTATCAGTGATTAAAATCTTGATGGCTTTACTTGATTATTGTTATATAAGTTCCTTGAATTCCTAATGATGATCAAATACCTAATATTTATACTTAAGATAGTACATCCAAAATACCTTGAATAATCATTGATGAAAATAAGCATGTATTTATCTTTATTCAATGAAGGATTTGGAAATGGGCTAACAATGGACCACTATAAACAAGATAGAATATTTGTTCATCTCTTTATGAATGGCCCTTCACATACTTCTCCTCAGGATGCTTACCAAGTATTAAATCCTATAAAAATCCATAAATAATATTGACTCATGAAAACCTTCGAACCATGTTGTGACAACTAAGTTTCTAGGTACCGATAGTTGAGAGGGATGAATCACTCAGGCCATAATTTACTCGCCCTATCTAAATGAGTGAGTAGTTTAGTATAGGTTTGATTATGTGTAAAATGTGAGAGAGTATATAATCATGATTCTTAATCTACATTTCCAAATGAAACACTGGAGTCACTATTTGCTTCCTTGATAATCACTTAATTAAGTGTGAATTGAAATCCCTTAATTGAACTAATGAGAGTGCTATAATACATAGATAGGATATTTGTGGTAAATAGGGAAAACATAAAACATCATGAAATGTCCCATCATTCAATTCAATAAATCCACTTCCACTAACTTTATTATAAGCATTATCACTTAAAATTATGGAAGTCATATAATAAGGATCCAAGGACAAGAACATGTCTTGAGATGAAGCCATGTGGTGTGATTACCTATAATCAATTACCCTTGTTGAAGGATAGAACATAAATTCAATAAGTGATTTGCCCTTTTAACTATATTTAGCCTTAGAAGACTCATTTTCTAATGAACTCTGATTGGAATACTTAGGGACACTAGTATTGTGTTTTTTGAGTATTTTTGTCAGTTGGTTAATCTACTTCTTTATGCATAAAT
Organism: Torreya grandis; assembly: GCA_037957365.1. Taxonomy (NCBI): domain Eukaryota; kingdom Viridiplantae; phylum Streptophyta; class Pinopsida; order Cupressales; family Taxaceae; genus Torreya; species Torreya grandis. The sequence continues at coordinate 14,841 of JARHVA010011110.1, forward strand.
GAATTCATCATGCTTAGGTTTATTAAAATAGTGACATATGAGTCTCTTTCTTGGGTTTCCCGTCTAAATTGGATGACTCTTTTAATGCTTCTAAGTTAGCAAGGATGGGAAAAAATAATTGATCATTCTTTTTATCAATGCCACATAATTTCAATTACAACTTGGGTAATTTAAACTTTGTGAATAAGTCATGTATCATATCAAAATAACCTAGGATCAAATTGATGAGCTCATTATTAAACTCATGACATTTCATTATGTAATACTTTCTAAATATTTTTTTCTAATATGTTCCATACTTGATTTGGAGTAGTATCAAACTTGATATAAAAGAGCAAGTTGAGAGATATAGATAGGCATAGTAGACTGTAAGATTCATCACTTATATTGTACCTCTTCAACTTATCTACCTTAAGCGTAGGTTTTGATTTTTTAACCATAGTGATCTTGTGTAAGCATTTAATCCTAAAGAGGATTTATATTTTGATTTTCCACTCGTGATAGTTGAAAAGATTAAGAAGAAAAATTTGAGATTGATATATTACAGTAAGGGAGTATGTGTCAAACTGAGAATGTTGAATTTTTTTTATGAAACCCACTAAATTTGTATATGTTTAAATTTACAAGGCACGAAAATATTACCAATGCTAAGAGATAAAAAAACATGCACTTTCAAAAATAAATGACACCTTAAAAGGAGAATCACACTAAAATTTATGCATGTTTTATGTTCCCTATCGGGGATATAATCTTGTTGTGTATTTTTAAAAACACCTATGATTCCCTTAGTGTTAGAGGTTTTGATAGTTCCCACAATGGAGTTTAGGACTGCACATGCAACCAAAATTCTAGATTTCAGGATTGGGGACCCTTCCTACAATTGGAGAAAGGTTTTAGACTCATAGTGGTTGGGTCTATAGTAATTTTGGTTTTTGAATGATCCTACAATATGTAATATTGATTCCATGGTCATGGCTAGCTCTGTAAATCAAAAGATATGATGTCATAACTTTCCATCAGGAATGTAGCTAAGTTGAGTAGTTGACATGATTTTATAGACTAATAGTAGTGATAAAAATTCTACCATCAAAATAATTCATGTTAAATTACTATCACAAAACTAGGCCATATCTACAACTAATCTTAGGGTTTTGACACCTTATGAATGTAATGGCATAGGTCATTTTGAATGAAAACCTAATAGATTAAATATCACTAGTAAAAGACACATTTCTCTTATACTTTTTCTAAATCTAAACCAGTAAAGGACCTCAAAAGAAGAGCAAAATCCTAGAAAGAGTAAATATTCAATATCAATGTAAATTAATGGTATAGCTATGACATATAAGCTGAAAATTGAGACTTAACAACATGAATAATGACACTCATATATAATAAAATATCTTATACCATGTCATAGTGGGCAAAAATCAAGGATATACTAGATAGTATTGAATGCATGAAGAAATTACCTATGTATAGTAGTGAAATCAAACATGAGCTAGAAGAAGCTTATTACTCAACAATCGAAATATTTCGATATCATCAGTAACATCATTACCCATAAAAAATTTAGCAAGGTATATTATATAGTTAAAAGATGAATATGTCCTCACTTCCTCATGAATGTGGGATTGTCTTTCACAATGACCTAAAAAGACACCTTAATAAGTTAGCTAAACATGTGTCGGGAAAAATATTTGAATTGAATAAACACCTATAATAGAAAAAGACTACATTGAATTGAAATTTTTTGAGATCATTTTAAAGAGATAACTTCAAACATAAACAAAGTAGATAAATATATTACGATTACATCTAGAAGAGAGTAATTCTTGATTTTGATATATTTACTTTAAAATTAATAATGAGGCAATAACTATTTCCATGAAACATAACATTCATGACATAACTTGAAAATATTGGCTTACACATAAATTTTCAAAAATTATTATTATTACTTTTAAGGATATATTATTTTGAAATAAAAAGGTTTCTCTATTTTTAAACATCTTTAATAATTTCAAATATTTCCTTTTCTACATGCCAATAATATAATTCATTTTTTTATAAATTATGCACATAGTTATATTCATAAATATTATAATACATTCCTTTTAACTAGTAATATTGCTTCTCAATTTTCATAAGAGGTGCCTCTTTGCAATATGAATGGTCCATCAAAGAAAGGGATTAATTTTGTAATATTATTTCATCCTAATTTTAAATTTTCCACTACTTATGATGTTTGAATTGTCCATAGAAATGGTAATTTATTCATGTAATCTCCATATGGACTAGTCTTGGTAGCTAACAGATTGATAAATTTATGTACATAATTTTTAAAAACTATAAATATTTGACATTGCTCCATATCCTAAAATTTATTAGTAAAATGTGTAATTAATATCCAAAATATGATTTGGGATATAGATATTTATTCCTTTAAGTGAAATTTGTATAAATTACACTTATATTTGTAAAAACTATTTTTTGTTAGTGTCAATAGAAAAACATGTTCATTGTTGTTCAAAACATTTTTAAAATTTTACAATATTTTGACAATGTTATTTAAAGTCTAATGAAAATATTGATAAATAGACATTACTAATTAAAATATAATCATAATGAGGAATATTTTTCTTAGTCTCTACTAAAATCATCTAGGATGATTTTAAGACCCAAGTGGCATCAGAACCACTCAAACAATCTAGATGGTGTTTAAAAATATATTTTATGAATATCTAATTCCCAAACATATCCAAATTGAAAGCAATTTTGTTCAAAGTAATATAAAAAACATTTTAAAATATATTTTTATGAGAAGACAATGGTTATATAACATCAAAAAACACAATACTATCTAAAAAACTTGAAAACACAACCATTCTTTTGTGTTATTCAAAGACATATCTTACCTTAATATGATCATAACTATGATTGTAACTTGTCCACATATTTCTCCACAAAATCCATTGTAATGAAAAAAATGCTTTCAAAATAATGAAATATTGATCCCACAAACTAAAGGCTTTGTTATTATTCAAAAATAAAGATTACATCTAATCTCAAAACTTTTTTCTACCCATTAACCTAGAAACAAAAGTAAACTATATTATAAAGAAACAAGACTAAGATATAAACAAAATGTGGCAAAGACACATAAGTAAACACATAATAATTCTAACCTAATCATGCTTATATAATTGACTATATTATATAAAATCAAAATATTACACATTATATTATGTCTCAAAGTAAATACACCACTATACATTAATCTAGTCATCACAACTTACTCACAATAAAAGAATATATAATTTCAAATTGTCATTTAGAATAAAATAATTTATTTAATATAAAAATTTAACAAAAAAATTAAAAATTAAAAAAATAAATAGAAATATACAAATAGATTGAAGGGTTAAAAAATTTACTAGACAAGATTTAACTCACCCTATATAAATTTTTATAGCTTTAGCTACCAAAAAAAAGGTTTTTCAAAAGTCAAGAAAATAAAATAATATTTAAAAAATTATGATAATTAAGATTCAGATCTATAAAACAAAGGGAAAATATACGAATTTTTTTTTATCAAGAGACAAATTTGAATATTAAATGATTAAATATTACTTCACTGTATCAAAAAACTAATAGGAAAGAATATCTGATACTACATTAAATTCAAGACAAATAAAATACATTGTATAATATTCCTTTGAAAATAAATCAAATTCTCGTATTCATTAAATTAGTCAAATGTTTTTGGCATCCATAAAATTAATAATTTAACATTATAAACATGATCTTTTCATTAAACAAATATAAAAAAACTTGCTTTGTTAGAGTATAACATTCAACTTGTGATGTATCAGTGAGGTTTCATCTTAGCTATAAATTCAGTAACATATAGTGATTACTGGCTTCAAAAAAGGCACATGTGCCTAAATTCAAAGTTGGATAAAATTTTCCATGTTTTTATTAGGGTTTATTATACCTCTATTTTTTATAATAAAAATAAATAAGAGTACAAATTTTAATCACTACTTGTAAGGTCCTCACTTGTTATTTAAAACAAAACTAATCACCACACAAAACATTTATTTCTTGTAAACCCTAAAAAGAACCATAAACTATACATAAATATTTGTTTACATGAATCCAATTATTTCATGCCATCAAACAAAATAATACTAAAATAATATAGGCTTAAATAATTCATTGTAATATTCAAATTATATATCATATTATCTAATGATAAAGTAAGGCTTTTTGAAGAATAAAAATCTTGATGTTGTAGTCTTATATATAAATTTATGACACAGAGAAAAGTGAAACATATTCATTAAAAAATTCTATCAACACCACCATCAAAACTGAGATAAATAAATTAGAATCCTATTTAAGCTTTACACAACTAAAAATGAAATAATAAACTATGTGTTAATAAAAATCATTATGGAATTTATAGGGGTTAAGCTATAATTTTGGTTAAGTGGTTAGTTTATTAAAATTAATATTTAATTTATACAAGTTAAGTTATAAAGTAATTATAATTTTTAGTGATGAAAATAAAAGGGGAAAAAACATTAAATATTGAATTTAAAGAGATAAATACTCCTCACTTAAAGAATAGACGAATGAAAAAAAAAGTTAAAAATATATTTAAAGACCAAAAAACTAAAATAATATATCTTTTTAAAATGCATCTAGCAGATTATTAACATTGAAAATGTTTACTCTATATTTTGTCACACATATCAAACTTTCAATTTATTGAATTTATGTTTTTATCACATTAGATACATAGATTTCATGTGCATACTCACTCTTTGAATTTTAGATTATAATTTTACAAATTTTGTTTCAAGTTTAAATAATCATGCACTTCCTTCTTAATTAATATTTATTTCAAATTTAAATCAACATCCACATACCAAAAATAGATGCAGGACTTTGGAAAGAATTAAATCACAAACTTGCACACTTATATAGAAGTTTATGGGAAAAAAAGTATTGATTAAAAAAATGATATGAATGTGAGAAAAAAAATGAGACAAACAATATATTATCCATCAGAGATAGTGATTTGATCTTAACTCAAATGATAATGGCTTCATGTTAAATATGCACATTGATATATCAAAACAACAAAATGTTTCAAACACACAAGATATTTTTATATAACCCTTAAAAATATATGTAAACCATTAAAATATATCTATCTAAAAGAAGCTAATGATTGCATGTTGTCAAACAACATATTATTAAAAAAAAAGAATATAAAAGTAGTTGTCTTATTTAGAGGACAAATATTACCTTATAATAAAAAAATACAGATTTGAGAAGAATTAAATCTCAACCCTGTAGTGTTGTAATAAATATTAAGACATGAATAAACATATTAAATATAAAATTATATTAGTGTTAAAAAAACTAAGACATAAAAAAATCTCACTACATTGACTTAGAGATACTTATTCAAGGCAAACTCTTTTGACAATGACTCCATGCCCAATATTTATCTTATGTACATAACCTTAGACAATTAAAAAGGTTTATGAGAAGAATAAACAAATAAATTAACAAGAATGGCACCAATGTGAAGACCAAAACTGAGATAAATAAAATATTCTTATTACACTTAATCAAATATACTAATTTTAGCTTAGCTTACATAAAAATGATTTGCACTCCGAATCATTATTTTATGTGTATATAGCCATCAAAACAACATAATATTTCAAACCCAAAACCCATTTTTACATATACCTTAATAAGAGCCACAAACCATTCACAATGCTTTATTAAAACTAATCTAATAATTCTAGGTCATCAAACAACATAACAAGTTTTAACAAAAAACAACCAATTCTTTGTATTATTCAAAGGATATATATGAAGCTAACTTAGAACACCTTCTAATAATAAAACCTGAATAAAAAAAATTGAAATGTTGCTTTTATATTCATGATCATAAATACATTTGAGTTTACATGGATGTTGCAAAGGACCTTCAATAATTTGAGTTCCTACTGAGGTGGGAAAACTAGAATGATCATGTTAGTAGAATCTAGATGTAGGAATGATTTGATAATTCTCCCTCTATGATCAATACATCTTGATGTTACCCCACTCAAAGGCTTCACATAATGAACTGCCTATTGGAAAATGGTCCAAAAGTTTTGAATTCTACCCTAAAGTAGTTATACAAAGTTGTTCCTATCATAGAAAATTAGATCCTCATGCTCCTAAATTGTCATGGGTGGAATACTCAAAGGAAAAGTCTATGTGGGCTAGGAATCTTCATAATTTTAGATGTTCTTAGAAGAAGTTTACAATGGGATTTTCATCCCTATTTTTCACTCTATAGTGGAGCAGGATGACATGGATCTCACTAAATCCAATCTCACTAAGGTAAACAACTTTTATCTAAATATTTATGCCTTTCATAAATTATCTAAAGAAAGGTGGAAACCCAAAGGCCACTTAAAGGTGATCATTTTGGCTAGGGGTTTCTTCTTGGTAAATTTTTATCTGCAAGAGTTTTGCATCAAGCATCTCTTATAATGCCCTTATCTTATGGGCAAGGTGAGCATGTTTATCCATAGATGGAAGGCCAGGTCAAACCTCAAAAATACCACCATGGATGATGTTCTAATGTCAGTTCCTCTCCTTAAACTCCCTTTGGAATATTGGAATCCATAGGTCATCAATTTAATCATTAGGGCCATAAGTTAACCTATTAAAATTAGCCTAGTTACTCTTTCTCACCAAATAATGGTTGTTGCTTATGTTCACATTTTCTTCCCTACTAATAATCCCTTGATACACATGATCAAGATCATGTCAAATTACAATGAATGTATGAAAAACATTGTGTAAGAGAATAATGCAATCATTTACCAATGCTACAATGTTCCAAGTCATATGCTTCGAGACTGTCTGAAGAAGGGCCAAGATTTTACCACTCTAGTATAGAAAGGGACTAGAAAGGGGGTTGTAAGGATTGTTCTAAAATAATAACACCATCTTAGAATAGGTTCCCCCCTATCACCTATAAGTTCTTCACCCTCTAATATCTTTAAATATAATCCTTTCTCTAACCTTTTTTATCATCTTCTTTTGCTTGTTGGCTTGGAGTCACTTTGTGAGATGGGGCCCCCAAGGGTACCTATCCCTAGTTCTTTCCTATCCCCCAACCTACCCCTTCCCCTCCCCCCTCCTCACTTTCCCCTAGCTTACTTGTGAGCCCCCTACCCCTACCCCCCTTACCATCTATCTCCCACCTATCTACTCGTTAGGCACTAGTAACCCCTCCTAAGCATGCCATCCCCCCTATTAGACCAACCCCCTACCCCATCTTGGTACCTCATCACCCCCTCCTAAACCTAGACTGACCCCTTATTCCCTTTTAGTTTCTAATTTGGGTTCCCCTTCCACTCCATTTGCTCCTCTGTAGACCCTCCCCCTTCTCCCTCCCCCTCTTTCCCCTTTTTACTTTAGTGCTTGTCTACCTTCCCATCTTTTAGAGTTTGCTCAATCCCTAGCATGGAAAATACCCCTCTTTTATAGCTTGAAAATCTCCATCCCTCCCACCTCAAGCCTCTCCCCTCTTCCCTTTTTCAAAATCTCTAGATCTCTACAAAGACTAGGAGAAATGTTATGAAACTCTTTCTCCCCACAAAACATCCCCCAGATGAAGGGTTCACAACAATTTCCAAAAGTAAAAGAGGAAGGAGAAAATTCAGCATTGGTGTTGCCCTAAACACTATGGGAATATCTACAAGGATGGTCACAAGGAACTTATAAATGGCTAAAGATATTCCTAAGGGCTCCCTATAAACTCTTAAAATCCATTTAGATAAGAAATGAAAATCCTTTTTTAGAATGTCAAGGGTTTAAATAACCCCAGGAAATAGAGGACCCTCTACAATCTCATAAAAAGGGTTAACTCTTCTATTCTTATCATTTAGGGAACCAAAATTTCTGATTTTTTTCTCAAATCACGTGTTGCAAGAATCTAGAGGAATACTAAATTTCTATCCTCTAAGTCTAAAAGCACTACAAGTGGACTGGTGGTTTTGTAGAACCTAGATATCTTGAGAGGAGATCTCCTATGGAAGACAAATCATTAAATTTTTATTTTTTTCATGGATCTTGATAACAATGAAAGATGCATTTTAACCCTCCTTTGAAAAAAACCTCTTTTGAAAAACATGTTGGATTTTTAAAGGACCTATGTAAATCATAATTAGATTATTTTTGAAGACTTCAACACCCCCCTCACTCTTGGGGACAAAAATGGGGTCATTTAGACTTCACTAACATCATGTTGTAGTTTAATGACTTCATTGTGAATTTAAGGTTAGTGGATATGGACCTAAATGGTAATTATTTTATGTGGTCCAATATAAGATTAGGGGAAAACTTGACCTAGGTATACCTCGATAGAGTTTTTATTTCCTTAGACTATGACATCCATTTCTCTAGTAGGCTTTCTTCACTACCTATAATTAGGTTTGATCATAATCCCTTCATTTTTTAAGGTGATAATTTTTCAAAACCCAAATGTTATCCCTTCAAGTTTAAAATCATGTGGATCTCTCATCCTAATCCCATTAATTCCTTGAAATATTGATGTAAATAACCCTTCTCAAGCTTTTCTATGTTTATTCTTACTAAAAAACTTAGTTTCCTCAAAATAAAGTTAAAATTTTGGAACAAAGAAGTCTTTGGGGATATCTTCCTATACAAAAAGGCTCTCAAAATGGAACTTTAAGTTATTAAAGATCTCTGCACTTCATGAAATTATAATGGTCTCATGATTTTCATATAAAAATAACTTATTTTTTAATTTCATAACCTATAAGCAAGAGAGGAAGCCTTTTGGAGATAAAAGTGTAGATGCTCATAGCCGAAGGAGGGTGATAGGACTACCAAGTTCTTCCATCACTTGGAAACAAGACATAAGAACATCAATAAAATATCCCAAATGAAAATGGAAAATGGGGATATCATCAAAGATGAAAATGATATCTCCCATCATAAAATTAATTTCTTTAAAAACCTCCTCTCAGAATAATGTTTACCATATGATCATCTGGTAGCTATGACTCTCAACAACTTTTATTAATCTTATATGACGATGACAATGTCTCCCTCACAAAGTTTCCTTCTAATAAAGAGATAAAATTGTGGTATTTTCAATGAAGGGTTGTAAAACATTGAGACCCAATGGGTTCCCCCCCTCTTCTTCCAAAAATTCTAGGACATTGTCCATCTAGAGTTAGAGGTAGCTACTAGAGAATTTTTCCAATTGAAATCTATTCTCAAGGAAATCAATAACGCTTTCCTTATACTGGTCCAAAAATATCAGGGTGCTACCAAAATTTAGGACCTTTTGTCCATTAGTCTTTTTAACACCATGTGCAAAATCTAATCCTCTATCTTAGTAAAGCATATGCAACATCTCCTAGATAAAGTCATAGGGGACAACAAGGGCACTTTGTGGTTGGTAGACAAGTTATGGATGCCATTGTTCTAGTTTATGAGGCCATTCATTCCATCTTTATATCTTTTAGTAATGTAATATTACTTAATTTGTATATGTCTAAAGCCTATGATCAGGTCTCCTAGTGATTCCTAATGTAGCTCTAGAAAGGATAGGATTGAACTAAGCTACCAAAAAGATCATCTAGAATTCCACTACCACTCACTCCTAAATTTTCCTCTTATCATGAATTGTGTTTCTAAAGGTTTATTACCTACTTCAAGAGGAATAAGGTATGGTTACTTCCTCTCTCCTTCCTTATTTATCCTTCTAGTAGAAACACTAGGAAAAATCCTATTGAAATCCCACTGATAGACTGATTAAAAGAATTTCAATAGATCTAAACATAGAACCTATCATGAACGAATAGTTTATTGATGACACAATCATCCTAGGAGAAGCCTCTATAGATGAATAAAGAAAAAAAAAATCATTCTAAAAAAATATGTAAAAGTCTTGAATTAGCGTATTAAATTTGAAAATATCTCTCTATTTTTCATTAACACTCATTTCCTTCAGTAAAAGAGAATTACCAAAATCTTGGACTGTCAAGTGGGAAATTTGTTGACAAGTCACTTAGGCATCCTTCTCTTTGAAGTAAAAATGGAATCTAATATATATAACCCTCTCATTGACTGTATTCAAAGAAAAATGGCAGGATGGATGGGTTACCTTCTTACTCATGCAGGTAAATATCATCTACTCAATGCATCGACCAAGAGCATTCCTATTTATTAGATGTTTGTTTTTATAATGCCTTCTAAAGTGGACACTAAAATTGAATAAATTCAAAAAATATTCTTATTTAGGGAATTGAATAAAGATTTAAACATAGTCTCATTCTATGGGAAACATCTTATCTTCTAAAAGAAAATAGAGGCCTCAACCTGAGAAGCATAAAATCTATGAATAGAGCCCTGTTGGCAAAAATCCATTCAAGAGTTATCAAGGAAAATAGTGAATGGGAAAGAATTATCAAACCTAAATACCTAAAATGAGTGTAAGTGGATGATTTCCTATGGGAGGAAGGTCCTGTGGATGGATCCACCTTCTAGAAAGCTACCATCAACTGTAAGGATAACCTAAAGAAAGACATCATATAGAAAATTGGCAATGATGAAAAAATTGACTTCTACAAAGATTCATGGTTGTCATTCACTCCCATCTCCTCATAATATATTTGGGTTGGCTAGTATGGAGATCTTAAGCAAATATGAGGATCAAAAATAAAATATTACTGCATGATGAATGAAGGTGTAAAAGGATGGGAAATACTCCCTTGTGAAGGACTCTCAGTAGAAGAATCACTAGCTATTTAGTTCCTCAACTCTTCAATGAGTCATATCCATATCCATGCAATTTAGAAGAAAGACCACTTTATTTTGGATGATAAAGATAACGAATCATACTCAATGGCCTCAAGACATGCCACTAATCTTAATCTAGAAAGTGAATGGAATTTTTGGAAAAATATTTGGATCAAGAATTTAATTGCTAAAGTTAACTCTTTCTTTTGGCTAGTGTTGTAGGATAAAATTTCAATGGTGGATAGATTTGATAAAAGGGGATTGATATTCCCCAACATGTCCCTTATATGCCAAAATATGGAGGATTTGATCCATCACCTATTCCTAGAGTGATCTTTTAGCTCAACAATATTTAATTGGTTGCTAAATAAATTTAACTTGACATGGGTCAAACCAAATAAGGTACTTAACATCATAATACAATGAAAACCTCTTTGTAATATCCCATATCTTGAATTCCTATGGCACCTAGCTATTCTGCATTGGTTGTTCTATTTCTAGAATGTCCACAATGATGGCCTTTTCTTAAATAAAAGACACCAACCTAAAGGGGCTTTCCTCTATCTCTACCAAGCCATTTCTAAAAATTTGAAAGCTTTCCCCCCAAAGACAAAGAACCTAGATCTCCTTCATCATTATATATTTTTGTCAACTAGGACATGGTTTAGCACTTAAGCTCTCCCTCAAAATCTCTTATTATTAAACATACAAAATGGAAGGTTCCATCGAAAGGTTGGGTGAAATTGAACTTTGATGGCACATCTGAAGGGAACTCAGGCCTTGTATGTAGGTGAGGATTCATAAGGATCTCAAAATGAGATATGATATTAACTTAGATATTCCCTTTAGGAACCCAAAATAATCACCTAGTAGTGGCCAAGGTGGCCCTATGGGGTATCCAATTGTCTTTCAGACTCAAACTAAAAAGAATCATCATGGAGGGTGATTCGTTAAATATCCTAAATGGTCTCAAAGGGAATATAACTCCCTCTCATACTATTGAAGACATCATGGATGATTCCAAGTAACTTTTGAGGGGCATGACACATCCACAAATTTTGCATATTTATCGAGAAGGAAATGACATAGTGGATTAACTTGCCAACATTGGAGTAGAAATCCACCTTTTAACTAGCTAGCATGAAGGACACAATGTTCCTAATAATGTCTTAAAAGCCTTACAAGATGGAAGTACTAATGTTTAAATGGGACATCATGTCACCAAATACACATAATATTTCATTCATGGGGTGGATTTTAAATATGATAATCCATAATTATGATCATATGAGGAGGTATAATTTTTATAGGGTGATAATGGTGGGCTTCCCAACCACCATACACAGTATTCAAAATCACTCTCTCCATAACCATGTATGTTCTTGACTTGATGCTATTGCCACTACATCAATGGGAGGAGATATAGAAAGGATTGAGCCCATCTCATACCCAGAAGTGCAAAGTCAGAAAATGTTTTGGAAGAAACATAAACATGGGGGGTCTAATTGAGTTTATATTGAGAATCATTAAGCATGATGCTGACATGGCCCAAGATTTTGTAGTTGATTAGAATAAATGCAAGGTGATAATTCATGGCATAAAAATCACTATTACCTAGGACTTTATTAAGGAGTCTATTGGCATATCCTATGAGGGGACAAAGGCCTTCAAGGACCAAACCAAGAGGTATGAACTCCTTCAATGATTCTCATACATGAAAAAGTTTTTGAACACTGATAATAAGGGTTTCCCTTGGGAAGACCTTCCTCAACATTGGCCAAAACTTTGACTCTAGGTAATGAGTTATATCACTTTAGAGGGTAAAAATACCCTGATCATTTCTCATCATTTTGTATTACTTCATTACTTTCTAAAATATAAGATAATCCTACCTTTATTCCTACATAAATCTTTAGAATAAACTACCATGGCTCATCAAATAAATGAGACCAACCCTATCCTACACTAAGGGTTAATTTTACTGATCATCAAACATGGCCAAACCCTGTAAGGGAGGGAGGTCCCCTCGAGGGATCCTATATCAAAGAGGACTCCCTAGAGGAAGATCCCACCTTGGGATCCTACTGGATTTTTATGATCACCTTTCAGGTTAATATTTTTAAAACCCTTGTCGATGACCTTCCCCTCAAGCTCTTCATACCCAAACCTAAGTTAGTCACCCTTTACAAGGGAACTTATAAGGAGACTACCTAAAAGGGTAAATCTATTCTATCAGAGGAGATGAAAAACAATAAGGATTAGCTGGATAAATTGAATTATAAGGTATGGGAGGTAGGGTTGACCCTCACAAATCTTATATAACATTGGAATTCCCTTCATAGGCATGTTGAATCCATTATTAAATATTTCATCCATTCCTATAAGCCTTCTCTGATCCCTATCAAATAGTTATTGAATATCATGGAAATCCCCCTCACCTATTGTTCACCCAAACTAGGGTTAATTTTAGTGGTAAATCTTCATTAATTCATGAATATTCTAGTTTTATAAATATGAATTTAACAATTTTTGGGGTATTGAAGATCTTGGAATCACCTAAATTTTGTGGATGAAATTTAATTTTTAATGTTAAATCACCTACTATTTAAAATAAATTCATTCATATAAATGTTTTTTGCCTATACCTTGAAAGGAAATCTAGGTACATTCACTTGACATCAAACATATAGATGATCATCTACATATGATGATGATTATTTGCTTTTCTATATATTTTGATGGCCATCTGCATATGCTGATGACTGTCTATATATGTTGATGGCCATTCACATGATGTAGATGTCTACTAGAAAGTGAAATTTAACCTAGCCAATGACCATCTACAACCTAAAATGATAGTAAAAGTACTCCAAACATAAATATTATTACATATTGGATTTATCTCGAATAATTATGTAATTTTAAAAATAATCATCATAATCTGAGTCTGTATGTAAAATTTATGACCTCAAAAAGTTGGATAGGTTAAAGGACACTTGCCAATAGACATCCACATGATGTAGATGGATGTCCACATGATGTAGTTATTCATCTGTATCATATGGATGTTTGTCTTCATCATGTGGATGTCTACTGGCAAGTGCACTTTAACCTAGCCAACTTCTCAAGGTCATAACTTTTGCATATGGACTCAGATTACTATGATTTTTTTCTTAAATTACATAATTATTTGAGAGGAATCTAAATATTTAGTAATACTTATGTTTATATTAGTTTTATATGCATAAAATATTGATTCACCTACTCCATCTCTTGATTCACTTATATAATTAATCACCTTCCAAATTGAGTTGCCACCATTACAGATTTAATTCCCCTTAGAATCTCCAAGGAGTTTTTAATATATCCCACTAGAATGAACCCTACCCCAAATTGGCCCCCATAAATAAGACTCCCCTATAGGTCTAAGGGCAAAAGATGTCATGCATTATTCTTTCAAGAGAGGTAGTAGAAGAACATGGCAACCTCACACAAGCTAATATCTCAAAGTTTAAGTATGATATGCTTGTGAAGAATTTAAATGAAAAATAAGATACATTGGAGGGACCCCCCTCCTAATATTTTATGTTTATATGTTCCCTAATTTTGGTATGTTATAGTTCATTTGATTATTTTTATTGGGCAACCTTGGTTTAGCCTATTGATACTTCTGTATTATGCTTTCATGGTTTTAGGATCCCTCTAAAAGATGTTGTTTTACCCTCTCAAATAAAAAAAATGTGTATAATTTTATGAATTTAAGAAACATATTGGTTAAAATAAATTGACATTGATATCAAAGACAAAGCTAATCAAAAAAATATCATCTCCTCATTCATGAAAAAAACTGATTCAAGATTAACACACATGGAAATTAATGCATGCTACATATATAGCCTATGGGCCTCAAGTTATAAAACATTGAGGCTATTATGTCCAATTAAATAAACAAAACAAAATTTTGAACATGCTTTCATAGATGAAAATATCATTTATAGATTATATCTTTTCCAATATGTTATTAATGGTGGAATTAGTTTGGGTTAATAACATATCGAACAAACTTTCTCATCCTTACATGTTTAATAAGTTAAAATTTAACATAAAAAGGTTAATATCATGTAATGAGGTTGATAAAAATTTGAAAAATAAACTTGTCATAGTGGGAAAATGTACCCATGACATTGCATCCATTTATTAGCAACTCACCATTTTATATGATCCACATGCACATTAGTAGGCTAATGCATCTCTTCTAGCATAATTTCAACCCTATAGGTAGGGTAAATCAACTTGTCCTTTGCGTCAACAATATGGAAACATGATCATATTCATCTTCTAACATTAGATACCAAAATAATATTGCTTAAGTAGAATCATGTTTTCCATCATTCATTGCACCCTATTTTTCCACATTAACACTGTGTGATAAGATCCAATGTATCAAATTATTAAATTAATTTATAAAATTAAAAATATATTTAGTTTTATATAATTTTAATTTGAATATACATACTATAGTACCATAGATATATTTAATATCTTTTGAATTTGAGTATAAACTAAAGTACCATAGATATGTTCAATACATCTTGAATATTCAATATACAAATTTATAACCCTATAAATTTGAATATAATCTAATGTACCATGCAATATTTATGATATTTTTTTAATACAATATAAATAGAGATAGGAACGAATAAAATGTTTAACTGATAATGAAAGAGAAAGAGGTATTAGATACAAGGCCAAATTCACAGTGGAAGAATAAAATTTATAGACTCAATAACATGTATCTATGATGAGAGTAATTCACTCATGAAAATCTCAAGATGATAAATATCTACTAAAAATTATCTCAAAAACATTGAAAACCATGATAAATTAGAAACAATATCATACATGAGACTTATACTCCAAATAATTATCAAAAGATGCATTGGGACATAATAAATATGTCACATGTTATTGGATTTTCCATCAAAAAATATTAGTAGATTAATTTTAATTTTGAAAGTTTTGAATGAGGTATTTGAACCAATTTTTAAACATTGTGAAGATGAAAATGGCAAACATGAAACTTATTTCATTGATGGATATAAAAAAATTACATTTTACATGGAAAGTGTTTCAATCATTAATGCAAGTTTAGATATTTGACATATAATCTACGGTGAAAAAGAGATAAAAAAAATTATTTAAGGAGTATATTAGCTATTATGAGAGTATTCCTAAGGATTGGTTACATTCCTATGCATAAGTCACATATATGGGTTGATTTTTGTTGTTATAGTTTATTACTTTACAAGGCATTTCTCGAATATATAAATATACATTGGACATGATGATGATGATGGGATAAAATAAAAATATGTTTCACTAGATTATAATTCTTTGTATGTCAAGTGAAGGATTATCCCAAAAGATGTTAAAATTCATAGTGAATATACATACATACATACATACATACATACATACATACATACATACATACATACATACATACATATATATATATATATATATATATATATATATATATATATATATATATATATATATATATGGAGAAGTAACTTTTATGGAAAACACCATGAAATAATGAATATCAAAGTAAAGAATATATTTAAAAAAATATAGACACCTTTAAAGATAATGGGTTTGTCATAGATGATGATATAACACCAAATATGAATTATTGAACCTTAAATGCTAAAAACATTGAAAGAATGATAAAATTATACCACATTATCATCAATGTAAAAATTCCATTCCATTATGTATGATAATTTATGTATTAAAAGGAATGATAAATTCATATCTAATTGGTGGCAATCCTAAAACTTCTCAAAATACAACATTCCTAGAGTATTCTTAACTAAGGTATTACTTACACCTTCTCAAGTTGCAACATTCAATATTAGTCCATCAATGATCCATTCAGAAATTGTAACTCAAATCATGAATTTTATATAATTATAAATAAAAATACTTATATCTTTCCTAGAAGATATCCACCATATAAAATATATATTAATTGTTGAATGAACCTTCATTAGATAAAATTTTATAAAAACATATAATGTTGACTTTGTCAAGCATTTATTGATATTACAAACATGAATTCTAGAGGTATATCTACAATTTTAGTGGGATATTTTCAACAACCATGGATAGAACAACATATGATAGTAATAGTTGTGATAAAATATTGTAGGAAGAATTTAAAACACTTTCCTATTTGGATAATGCATATAGGAAAGAAGAATAAATAGAAGGCCAACAATAGTTTTGTCTACTCAGAAATATGAGAAAGAAAAATTAGATAATTGATGATTATAAGTTATTGATGACAAGAACCAATGTATTAGATAGATAAAAAAAATAAATAAGTTGATAATTGTATTCATCTATTTGGGACAAATTATAATGTGAATAACTTCCAAAAAATAAAATTGTATTCATTAAAATGACATGCTGCACATAGCATTATAACCAAGGTAGGCAGTGTCAATGAACCGAAATGATAACCACACCAAATTGACGATTTTTTGTTTCAATTAACTTTTATTAGTGTAAACATAGGTTGATTTATAGATAATTTCAATTTTTATTTACCATAATTTGTCATAATGAGTTCTTGTTAATGCAAATTAGGTCTATTTAGGGGTAAAAACATCTAATTAATCATAATTGGAAACTAATCATTGTTAAATTTATAAGGTCAAAAATCAACATGGAAGAAGCCAAAACCTTAAAAATGACCATTGGTTCTCCCAAAAATGACACTGGGTGGGATATTTACACTTTCAAAACCTTAGGTTCAATACTAAAATTTTGAAAATGACCATGTATTGAGTATATTTTATTTTGAAACACTATCTACAAAAATTTAATGCCTAGATTTATAGGACCAATTATAGAATATGTAGAGTAACCCAAATTTATTATATTTAATAAAAATGTTATGAACCTAGCTTTTTAATATTTTTATCTAACTACTTAAACATTAATATTATAGTATGTATAGTTGACTATTTCATTTATTTTACCTAGATGGACTGTATTGTTGGATTTTGATGTGATGATACTTTAACTGCAGGTTGATGGACATATTATTTTTTAATTACTACACTTGATGATATATGGACTACTTGGTGTAATTAATGTTTTATTTTAGTTATATATCATATTATTATTATCAATCAGGTATGATTAATGTATATTTTATGGTTGTAGGTACTAATATATGAGCTAGGTTAGATTTTGGCATCAGTACTTAGGGTATTAAAATGGTTCCTGAGCAGTAAAATGAGTTTTGATAAATATTTGTGTTTTTAGTTTGGTCTCTTTCTATTGGACAATTTATCATCTTCATTTATGGAGTCAAATTTCATTTTAATGTGTTTGTTTCTTCTTGTCTTTTATATATTTCCATATTACTACTTAGTTGTTACGTGTTTATCATGATGCTTGTTGGTTATATTTCTCTTGTTAGAAACTTTTCACTTTAGACTTCTTCCATCTCTCTCCTCTGTGAACTCATCACCACCCCAAATTTTCTTGGAATAACCCTTTCTAAGACTTGGACACCCTAAAGAGACTTACCTAGGCCTCTCTCCATGACCCCCCTCCCCCGATGTGAACTATTACCATGGTCAATTGGGGTACGATTGTTTCTTGGTTGATTTGAAACTTATGACATTAAAACATTTAAATTTATTATTTTTATTACTAAATGGCTTTCAAAATTTTTGAATTAGGTCATTTATGACCATTGAATTTATTTTTGAGTGTGTTGGGTGCTTTCTGAGGTGGTTGGTGGCATTGACAAGGGGTTTCTCTCTCCTCACATTCAATGCTGAATTTAGTGGCATTTATAGGCAAGTTGGGATGGAAGGAAAAGTTAGATGGTGAGATAAGAATGGGGATAGAAGGAATAAAATAGGTAGTTAGGTTTCTGGCTTTGGATTTTAGTTAGAAAGTTGATTTCACTGTGTGGAAAAGAAGGTTATTTATAGACCTGAATATAGACCCTGCTTGCACTTTTTGGGGTTTTCCCCCTACATTGATTTGGGTAAATAATTTTTTGATTTTTAGTTCTATTTATTTATCTTTTTAATTAAATTATAAAGGGATATTGGACACTGCGTACGTAGCAATGAGAAAGTAAGACTTCAAGATGGGTATCCAATTCCTAATGGGTAAATCAATATTGTATTTTTCATATAAACTTAAAAAAGAATTGGTTTCTACCATTTAGTCTTTATATACATATGCATTTATATATTGGCTTGGGTGAATTTTAATTAATTTTAGGTTTTTTGTAAATTTTGGGAATGGTTATGTGTGTTCAAATTTCACATGAATGTCACGGATATATTTCAATAGACTCGCTATTATTTTGAATCTTATTATACACAGTTGGGTTATCGACTAGATTGAAATGTGGGGGGTTTAGTGTCTGTGACTGCATCATTTTATTTCTTTTGGGAAATGTGTATATAAATCCTTGAATATATCTTGAATTTTTCATATTAATGTGTTCTGGCTTATTTGTATTAAACACTAGACTTATATTTACAGATTTCATGCCACTGTATTTTACTTTTGATTCAATTCAACCTATTTATTCTTTGAATGGTTTGTTGTAACCTCCTATATTAACTACAAACTTAAGGGTTTGATTTATTATTTTATGTTTAGAAATTGACTTTGGTTATCTTCAATTTTTAAGGTAGAGTTTTATATTTTATAAATGGGTTCTTTTGAATCATATTATTTGACTGTGTTTTTATGTTGAACTAGTTATGAGTGTTTATATTGAATAGAATGATTATGTTATATGGATGTTATGGTTTTAATGAAGGATTCCTATGTGTTTTATATACTATTGAACCTCGTTGGGGTATGAACGAAGCCCTGTTAGAATTGTTATTTTATAAAAAGGGAGTTGACTTTTAAAATATGACCATTATGGAGGTATGTTATCTTTGTTAAAAAAATTTGACACCATTTTTTTTAGATTTGGGGATTATCTGAGGTCATGAGACCTCATGATGATCCCATGAATCCATTATATGTATTCTTGACTTTAAATTGATGTTAAGTTATGATGGTTACTTATATCATTAAATTACTATTTTGGGAATTTGGTAGATAGATGGAAGTCATGATGAATGCTTTGATTGGTTGTATGTGTGTTGACCATTTTTGATATTGTTGGTTATAGTGGACTATGGCTTTGGCTAAGTATAACTTGTTTCAAGTTATATAATTTTTAATTCTTATCTTCTT
>JARHVA010011110.1:37500-80000 GCA_037957365.1 Torreya grandis
TGGAAATATGTTGCATGAAGTTAGGTTTCTCCTATAATAAATTTATTTTTATATAAAAGGTTAATGAAAAAACTATTTGTTTTTCTTGATAGTTTAATAAATAAATGTTTGGATGAAAAATAATTAAGAAAGAGTGAAATTTGCATGGGTTGGATATGTTTCCCTTACTTCAAATCTAGTGGTTTGATTGAATAATCAATGTTAAAGGAATATATACTTGGCTGAAATATGCTTCTATTCACTTAATTCCTTCCTCTTATTGATCAAAAATACATTTGGTTATTTGTCAATTTAATATCAATTGCATAGATTTAGCTATAGGTTGTCTTTGTAACTTATCTAATAAATAATGAAGTTGATCATAAATCATA
The DNA here is from genome assembly GCA_037957365.1 of Torreya grandis. NCBI lineage: Eukaryota > Viridiplantae > Streptophyta > Pinopsida > Cupressales > Taxaceae > Torreya > Torreya grandis. The sequence goes on from JARHVA010011110.1 coordinate 37,872, forward strand.
TCATTTTTCCTTTATTTAGATAGTGGCATTCATGCTTATTAATTGGACAACTTATGAACTTAAAAACAATATTTTTGTAATGGTGTAGTGATGTTAGGCCATGAGTAAGTTGACAACCTAATTTGATAGCACTCAAAAAAATTTCTATGATGTTTGGGTTTTCATTCATTCATGATTTTACTCTCTTTGAATCAATGATAAATTATGTTGTGTGCTTTTGGATTTTGGTACGATCTACATGTGTTTTAAATTAATTGTTGATTGCTAATTATGATTATCATTGCATATATCATATTTGATTTTTACATGAGTATGACATTATATCTTGTTCTCATTTCATAGACCTATTATAACGAAATGATAACTTATGGTGTGTTAGTGCCCAAAATTACACCAAGACAATTTGTGCCCTTGTTGAATATAAATGCCTCAATTTTCTAGCTTGTTTCTTATCTACAAGTGTTTGGCTGAGGTTAAAAGGTCATGTTTTTACCTCAAATCATAAAAATCCTCTCAATTTGTCATAAAAACTGTTATTCCTACTCTTGTCATGTTGTAAACCATCTGAGGTCTTTGTTCGACTAATATTTAATATTTTGGTGCTTTAAAAGGCTTATAGGATGTAAATTAATAAGAAAAAAAAGGGGATGATAGTCTATTGGACATTCTTTGACTACTTGCTTTATGGTTCAATCATAGAGCTAACATTGAAGTGTAAGAAGCTTTGTAAGAAGGGTTTAGTTGTGTAAACATTGATACCTAGTTGGTAGTGTTACGCCAAATAATAGTAAGAATTCATTCAAACATCCCTAATATAAGAGAATTGATTTATTCACTTTTGGTGCAAATTGGAAGAGGCCATCTATAGGCTCTTATGTATCCATTATTGGTTATATGCAAATCTATAAGCACATTACGTAGAGCTACTGCTCAAGAAGTAATTAATAAAATCCAACTACATTGAAGGAGAAATCATTTGATTAGGCATAAGATAGAGAATTATAGGAGGTCTACATGGGATGTTGAAGTAGAATTAAATAATCAAATATTAAAGCCCAGAGAATAAACACACTAGAGGTCATGTAGATATTAGAATCCATGCAACAAAAGACATGTCCTGCCACATAGAAAGTAGAATATGAGTAACATAAAGAAAGTTTAAATATGAAAAGTGACTTGCCCACATGGAGGCAGATCAGTGAAATCAAAATGAAATTCTTTTTATCAAGAATCCTACATAGAGGTCCTTAAGCCTACATGGCACCAAAGAGAGCCAAGGTAGTAATTTGACAAATCTCATGTTTTAAAATGCAATTGGGCATAGAAAATTATTGAAAGTTATTTGATTACATGTATAAGAAGAAATACTCAGCCATGCCACATAAGACCTACCACATGGAAAAAAGGAAATGAATAAAATAATGTCAAAGCTTTTCTTTACATGGAACATGCATGGAAGATTGGCAGAGTTTTGAGGTTGAATTGTAAGTTTAACGAGGGGAAATTCCACATGAGACATAAGAAGTTCATCATGGATTATCATGGGAGAAACACTTTCCAAAATCAATGTGTGAAAAGACAAATTGCAATTTGTTCCTAAACCCTTGGATCTTGAAATACAAAGCATGGTGGAAAAGGGAAGTTGAAATGAAATTTACAATAAGACAAATTGCAAATTGCTTACGAGATTTCAGATCCTATAGAAATAAAGGATGGTGAAGATCTTAAGGTTGACTGTAGTTTGACTAATAAATGAAGGAAGAATTTTGTCGAGAATGGGAGCCATGTGTAATTTAGCAATTTTTTAAATCCTATTTTACTCAGGAATCTATGGATCCTAAAGAGAAAAGAAGAAGAATGGGTGGGAAAATAAAACCTAGGAAAAGGTCACTTATTCCTTTCCATAAGGAGGCCAAGAAAAGGGGGAGGTCACATTGCCATTCACCTAGATAAAACAAGGGACATTCTTCTCACCATAGAAAGGATCATGTCCAAGACCATTCTTCACATTGTCTCTCTGTCGAGAAATCGGAAAAGGAGAAAAAATGGAAAGAAAAGATAGGAACCTTTATACTATTATTAAGGTTGCACATGATGAAGAAATTACATATTAGATTCAGAAGGAGATTTATTTTGATCTTGTTGATCATGACAAAGTACAGATCTTTTGTATATAAAATCAACAACATTTTATCAATTTCAAGGAAGAGGTAGTTAAAAATTTGGCATTTCGGTATAGTTTCCTAATTTTTGGCTATGGGCTAAGCAGCAAAACCATACATACCACCCTAATAGGCCTCTAACTCAACTGGAGGACTCTCACTCTATTTCCCAATTAAGTGAGGTTTCCAAAAGGCACAAACTACAGAGTTGAATCTATTTTTAGAAATAGAGTATTGTTTAGATATTTCTCCCCTTCCATTGCCTGGAAAGAAAAAGGATGATATGCTTATTTTTTTTCATGATTTATGATATAGAGAAAGAAACATTGAGTTATGTTGGCTACAGTTATGAGAAGGATAGAGGAAAGGCAAAAGATATTTTGATGAAGCTAAATGAGATGGTTGGTTTTCCCATGAGATACTAAACTAGAGCAGTATGAGGAAATAAAGTTAAAACCTTGCGTAATGTGTGAGCGTATTGACAAGAGAATTCCCTTTCATAATAGCCAGCTTGAATATGGGGACATTAGCTACTTTCAAATTGCTCTTTCACCTTATGAGGATAAATTGTTTATATATCCACATGTCAGCTCATTTTTAGAGTACATGCCTAACTGACATATTATCCATTTTTGATGCCTGGATAAGCCAAAAGAAGATTACTTATATCTAGAATTGTAAAAACTAAACACTTATGATAATGTTATTGAGAAAGTTACATAACAGCTTGGTTCAGATGATCATTAAAAAATTAGACACATGTCACACAACTTCTCTTCATAGCTGACAAAACTTCAGTCAATCAAACATCAAGGTGTTGATCACTTGAGTGATATTTTAGTGTATTACAATCCGACTTCTGATATCTTATATTACGAAGTTATGGATATACCTCTTTTAGAGATTAAGGGTTGAAATATTTGAAGGTCATTTTTCATCATGCAATGAAAGATGAGGTGTCTATGGATGTTATAACGCTGCCTAAACATACTATAGTTGTTGATGTCCTTAGCAAATTGAAGACAAAGGTGGAGCTATCCAATCCAAATGTAGAGATTTGGTTACTCAAGATTTTTAACCTTAAAATTTAAAATATTCTAGAAGAAGAAATAGGAATTAGACACCTAATATATTGATTGGTTGTATAGGATAAAAGAGAAATAAGGTTCTCTATATCAAGAATATGTTAGGATTAATATCTCATCACCCCAAGCTTGTAAGATTGATGTTGTGGATACTAGCAATAGTTCATGTAGCACCATTATATGTTACATCTGATGTGGTATGTCATTGTGTAAAAAGTATCTATTATTGTGTTGAATCATCATATAGAGAAAATCTTGGCTTCTTAAAAAAACTTCTATAGGGTACTACTTGTTGAACATAGGTGCAGGAATGGAGTTAGGGTAAAAGTCAAAAAAATGGCAAGCTTCAAAAAAAATGCAAATGAGGATCCAAAATTGACTAGGAGATTTGTGTGGGAGAATCAACTTGAAAAATGTAGGTATTTAAAATTCAACTTGCAAAGTTCATTCAACTCTCCCAATCTTGTCAGTCAAAGCTAGTGGAGGAAAAAGTCAACTCAAGAGGAGCTTTAGGGAGAGTTAGATGAAGAATGTAATTTTTCAATTTTTGAAATGTAAAAATTGAAACTTGTACTTATATATCCAAATATCTCCAGTCAACGCCAATCAACATGGGGTCCCAATTCAAAAGGGAACATTCAAAGCCAATTGTAATTCTGCAAATTATAGATTCCCCTAAGGGAACTATTTAGGGAAATTACAAATTGTAGTTGGAGTTCCCATTTCTCCAAGGTATCTTTTAAGGAGAATTTAAATTTTTAATTTTAATTGGAAAATTTTCAAGGCCAATTACAATTTTGCAAATTTACAAATTATAAATTTGAATTGGAGTTCCCATTTCCCTAAAAGAACTTTTGAGGAAAATTGTCACTATGAATTGTAATTTTCAAATTTATAAATTATAGTTGGAGTTCCCATGTCCTTAATAGAACTTTTTAGGGGAATTGCAACCATAAATTACAATTTGAAAATTACAAATTGTATTTGGAGTTCCCATTTCTCTAGAGAAACTTTTTAGGGGAATTACAACTGTGAATTGCAAGTTACAAATTTGTAAATTGTAAATTACAGTTGGAGATCCCATTTACCTAAGGGAACCTTTTAGGGGAACTAAAACTAGAAATTACAATTTTATAATTTGCAAATTATAGACATGTAGATGAGTTCTATATTTTTCCAACACAAAGAGAATGGCAAAATTACAAATGGGACCAAAATTTCCCCAAATACAAAGAAAAGTGCAAATTTGCAAAAGGGACCAAAATTTCCCTAAATGGATAAAAAGTGAAAAGCAATACATTTATGCATTGAAAAATGTGTAGACAACCCCAAAAACTCAAAATGTGAAAAAAGAATGTGAGAACTAAAAAGAATAATGATAAAAATAACCTAAGTTTTGCATTTTCCATGGTCTTGCTTGTTCAAAAACCTCCATGGGAGAATTGTTGCTAGTTTGTAAGATCAAGGCATACCATTAGATAGAACATTTTTTAAATGGCTATGTATATAGAGTGTTCAAATGCCATCATCTCAAGGTAGGGGTTGTTCTTTGGTGTGCATAAGAGGAAGGGTAAATGTCAAGAAGATTATAGATATTCAAATGAGTGGTCAAAGGCATGTCTAAGGTAATTTCACAAGAAGACAAAGATATTTTTTGGCTCTAAAGGTGAATATTCTCCTTCCATTTCATGTAAAATGCATTTCTAGACAAGAAATCAAAGGGTTTTTTGCAAATATTCATTATGACTTTTAGAGGTAGTCACAACAATGATTTCTCATGCAAAGGGATGAAGATTCCAAGCATGGAAAGCAACATTTTCCACCTAAGAGCATCGTGTTGGAATTTTGAGTGTTGACTGTAATTTTTCAATATTTATAATTACTACCCACATTTCTAGATTACAAAACGTGGTAAAAATGTATAAATAGAAAGCTTGTCCTCTATTTTAAGGTTGTTTTTCTTTCTAAGTCTAGACTCTTCAAAATGTTGGGATCTATTGATGTGTGTATGTATTATGTTCCTTGCTAAGGTCATTATAGTTGTAAAACCATTAGCAAGCTTTGAAATCGTGTTTATGTCTCCCTTGTTAAAAGAGCAAACTCACCATGCTTTTTACCATGGTATCATTCTATAAAAATGATTTATGTAAGGTTTATTTACACATTTAATGAGAATACGTATGGTTTTTACTCCTTCCTTTTGATGAAGTGAAATAATATGTTTTTCAAATATTGTTGATTGGATATTTGGTTTTATGCTCATTACTGGTTATCAACCTGGGCTTAGATCTAGATTATACAATTTTCTATAGTTTAATTTAAAAATATGTTGTTGAATAACACTTTATAGAACCCTAGATTTATGAGTTTAATATGAAGAAGTATTAGAGATTATAGTTGTAATGTATGTTCCATTTTCTCAATAATCAATTAGGTATTTTCATTTCATTGGCACCAATTAATGTAAACCACTCCTAGTATTTCCCTTAGCTTGCATATGTGTTTTCTATATTTTTCGCAAAGGAATAATGTCATGAATGCTAAAAGAATCCATACTATTTGAAAACCATTATGACACCTATCTTTTATAACTATCTAAATGTCCTACCTTGTTCTACCTTAAAAATAATAAATTTATTGCATGTTTTAAGTGTTATTTTCCTACAAATGCATAAATATTGCATACTTAGAATGTGTTTGTGTTTTGTGATTTAAAGACTAGCATTGTAATCTTTTATTTGATACCATGGTGTTGGAAATTTATTTATAAATGAAGGTTTAAATCATATCCCCATCTATCTTAAGTAACTTTTATGTGACCTAGAGCATTTTTTCATCTCGTATGAGAACCTTTCTTGGGTGAAGTGAATAAGTTTGGTTATGACCTAGTCATCTTTGGGTTTTGTTATGCTAATAATCTCCATGGGATTAAATTATAGTACCACTCCATGTGATAAAGATACACATTAGGTCATCTCACCTTGGTTCAGGGAGATCCAGAAGTAACAAGGAGCTGACCATACCCTCTATCAATGTCTCATGGTCATTGTTTACATCTGTTCCATCTATGTGATAAACTCTTCCCTAGTTATAATGACATATTAGCATGCTTATCATCAATTTTTTACATTTTTATCAATTGTTGAAAGCTAAGCAAAAGAGGTGTACAACTAGGAACTAACACTCAGCTAAAACCATTTTCCAGGATTAAATTTAAATCTTGATTACCTGTGTTGTTGGAGACTCTTGCCAAGAGTTGTAAGTAATTGAAGTTGAAATTTTCTTTTCATATTATTTATTGTTTTAAAAATATTTGGTCAATCAATGTCACAACACCTAACACGCATCATTTTTAGGGATTAAATTCAAATCTTAGTTACTTGTGATGTCAGGGACTATTGCAAAGAGTTGTAAGTAAGTTATGCTGAGAATTTCTCCACTTTTTATTTGCTAATTTAACTATCTATGTTCCTTCAACATTGAAGCACCCAACTTGTGCCATTTTTAGGGATAATTCTTGTCACCCATGTTACCAAGAATTCTTGCAGAAAGCTGATTATAAAAGTTAAGGTTATTAAGTTGTTTGCTGTGGAATATTTTATACAAGTAATTTCAGTTATGGAGGTTGAATTGTAGTATCACTCCATGTGATAAATATACCACTTAGGTCCTCTCACTTTGGTTTAGGCACAACAAAAAGTATTAGGGAGATGACCATATCCTCTATTGGTGCCTCCTAGTCATTGTTTACGTCTAGTCCATCCATGTGCTAAACCCTTCCTTGGATATAATGATATCTTGATGTGTTTGTCATACACATTACCCATTTTTATCAAGTTTTCAAGGTGGACTAAAATAGATGTACAATTGGGAACCAACACAACAACTTTGAATTGTAATTTTGCAATTTGTGAATTATAAAATTGTTGCTAAGTTTTAGATTTCCCCAGTACAAAGAGAATTGCAAAATTGCAAATGGGACCATAATTTCCCCAACTACAAAGAAAAGACAAATTTTTCAAAAGGGATTATAATTTCCCCAAAAGCCTAAAAAGTGAAAAACAATGCATTTATGCATTAAAAATTGTGGAGACAACCCTAGAAAGTCAAATTGTAAAAGAAACATATGTCGAAAAATAAAGTTGGAGCCAAAAATAAAAAAGGTAAAAATAACCTAAGTCTTACATTTTCCATTGTTTTTCTTGTTCAAACACCTCCATGAGGGAAAGTTACATGATTGCAAGATCAAGGTGGGCCATTCCAAGGAAGATTATTTAAATGGCAATGGATATGGAGTGTTCAAATTCTATCATAACAAGATAGGGGTTATTCTTTGTCGTGCATAAGAAGAAGGGCATCTATGAAGTAGATTATAGATTTGCAAATGAGTGGGCATAGGCATGTCCAAGGTAATTGTAGAATAAGACCAAGATATTATTTGGCTCTGAAAGTAAATATTATCCTTATAGCTTGATTAAAATGTATTTATAACCAATAAATCAAAGGTTTTATTTAAAATATTTATCATTACTTGTAGAGGTAGTTAATACAATTATTTTTCATACAAAGGGATGAAGATTCTAGGTACGATAAGGAGCATTTTGTAACTGGGAGCATCTTGGTAGAACTTTGAGTGTTGACTATAGTTTTACAATATTGTAAATTACTACCCACATTTTTGGATTTCAAAAAGTGGAAAAAAATGTATAAATAGAGGGATTTCCCTCTATTATATGGTTTTTGTTGGTTTATTTTCTCTCTAAGTCTAGGCTCTCCAAAATTTTGGGATCTATTGTTGTGTGTATGTATTTTATCCCTTGCTAAGGTTATTGCAGATGTATATCCATTAGTAATATTTTAGAGAATGTTTATGTCTTCCTTTTCAAAAGAGCATACTCAGCATGCTTGTCCCCATGTAAAAATTATGTAAAAATGATGTATGTAAGGTTTATTTGTAAAGTTAATTAGAATACTAGTGGTTTTTACACTTTCCTTTTAATGAAGTGTAATAATATGTTTTCCAAATATTGTTGATTGGATATTTGGTTTTATGATCATTACTGATTGCCATCTTGGGATTAGATCTAGATTATAAACCCTTTCTAAATTTTAATTTTAAAATATGTTATTGAATAATTCTTTAGGGTACCCTAGGTTTATGAATTTAATAAGAAAAAGTATTTGAGATTCTAGTTGCAGTGTATGTTATAGTTTCTCAAGAATCATTTCGATACTTACATTTTATTAGCACCAATAAAAGCAAACCACTCTTGGTATTTTCCTTAGCTTGCATATGAGTTGTCTACATTTTGTTTCAAAGGAATATGTTATGAATGTTGAAATAATCCCTATTTTTTGAAATCTACTAACATATCAATCTTTAATAACTATCTAACTATCCTACCCGATTCTACACTATAAATAATATAGTTATTGTATATTTTAAGTGTCATTTCCATATAGATGCATAAATAATGCATACTTAGAATGAATCTATATTTTATGCTTTAAATACCATCATTGAAATCTATTATTTGACCCCCTAGTGTTGAAAATTTATTTAGAAATAAAGGTTGTAAGCACATTCCCATCTGTCTTAAGTATCTTGTATGTGACCAAGAGCATTTGTTCATCCCGTGTGTCAACTATTCTTAGGTAGCATGAATAAATTTGGTTATTACTTGGTCATATTTTGGTTTCCTTGTGCTAATAATCCCTATGGAGATTGAATTCCAATATCAATCCATGTGGGAAAGCTACCCCTTAGGTCATCTCACCTTGGTTCATCTAGAGCTAGAAGTAGCAGGGAGTTGACCATGCCCTTTGTCGATGCCTCCCAATCATTATTTGTGTCTTGTCCATTATTTTACTAAATCATTCCTTGATTATAATGAAACATCAATGGGTAAATCATTGACATTTGCTATTTTTCTCAAGTTTGCAAGGCTAAGAAAAATAATTGTACAACTGAGAACCAACACTTAACTGGTGCCAATGTCAAGGACAATTAATTTCACCCATGTTACCAGGGACACTTTTTAAGAGCTGATTATAAAATTTCATGTTATTATGTTCTATGCTTTAGAATATTTTATGCAAGCAATTTCAACTATCTTTTTAGATAGAATTTCTTTCTATTAATTCATGAGTTTGAAATTTGAGGTTTTTTGAGATTGCTTCAATAATTCAATCCATAAACAATATCAAAATTCCATTGGGGAAGTGGTAAACATTTATTAATATTTGATAATTAACTTCTTCTACATTTATTGCAAAGAGTTGTTAACTTGTCCATGTTCGAAGGAGATTTCCGCTTTTGAACTTAAATATAAAAATTTCAATGTCTTTGATTTCTATCTCATCAATAATATTTATTAAATTTTAATTTTAGAAATTATCACAACATGTTTTTTAATTAATATATTCTATAATTTTTAATCTAATGGTGATTCTAACTTTATTATCTAGTTTCAAGGAAGATTGATGCCTATTTTGAATATCCTTTTTCAGTTTCATCTTTGATTGTTTTCTTGCTTGTAAAGCTAGAAGGATTGAGATCATCCTTCAAAGGTGACTCATCAAAACAACTTGTATCACCTTTATGTATTCATGAAAAAAGGAGACAAGTTTGGAGGCCTATTGAAGGGCAGTGTTTAGTTGCTCAAGAGTGTTTGGATTGTCAAGATTCTAATAATCTTGAACTTTTTATTGAACTTCCTATTATTGAAGGTTATCATAGCTCTCCTAGTAGTTCTAAAACTTACATCCCCATTTACTATCCAGATCCTTCTCAACTAAGTGAATATCCTCCAAAGTTTGATCTACCAAGTCCACCTCACTCACCCCCTCACATCCCTTTGCCATTAGATCTTGAACCCACAGTTGAAATAGTCATGAGGCATAGGGATCGAGATGAGAATGAGAATCCTATATTTATAATTCCTAAATTTAGACATATTAATCTTGATGAAATGGAAGGCTATCCTAATGAAGTCTTGAATCAAGTAAGGAGCTGCCTTCTTAAATTTCAAAGGAATAATGTAGTGAGTGGTGATAAAAAATTGAGAGTATTTCACATTATCATTGAGGATTATGAGGTTGGGTATGAGGATATTTTCATCAAGTTATTTATGTATACACTAGAAGATGATGTTTGTGAATGGTTTAATTCCCTTCCCTGTAGATGTATTGATTCATGGGAATAAATGAAGAATGTCATCAAAATTTAGTATGGTGATGGGATTGATCCTAGGTTTCTTTTGACCAAGTTTTAAAACATAAAAAAACCCTAATGAGTGTGTTCAAGACTTCAATAGATGGTTCAACAAGACCATGATGTGACTTCTTAAGAACATTTGGCCTAGTGATATAATCTGCTTGAATAAATACCATGATGCCTTTGACAAGTAGGTTACATACTACTTAAAGGATAAGGCTCCCATAAACTTATGGTCAGCATTCAATATTGCCATCCAAGTTAAAAATAATATAAATTTTGTGGGAAAGCCCATGAACAAGTGGGCTAATGTGAAATTGATTAAACTTAAAAAAACATAGTACACTAAGAATGCCAAAATTAAGGAGTCTGTTAAAACCTTGACCTCCACTGTCAAATAGATATACCTAGCCATGGCTGAGAAGGGGTTGCCTCGTGGGTCTACAAGTCAAGAGAGAGATCCAAATTTGAATCAAGCACAAGGAATGCCTACTTTACATAATCAATATAATGATATAAGGAAGAGGCATGCACATGATAAAAGAATGCATAGAAATCATAATATAGGGGATAAAAAGAGAGTGTTTGATCCATTAAATGCTCAAGTAAATGTTGTAAACTATGACATTGACATTGATTGGTGTGATAAGTGTTTCCTTTCTCATCTTCTTTGTGATACTTCTAAAGCAATTGATGAAGATGCATACAATCTTTAGTTTGAGTCTAATGATGATGAGATTTTGATGCTTAATTGTCAAGTCTCTTGAAGTAAGTTATCTAACTTAAGTGCTACCAATGTTGATCAGTTTTCGAGTGAAATCACAAAGGTATGTGTCCTAAATCTAAAATTTTCTTTTGATGTTAATATGACATAAGCATATGAATTACCCATTCATGATTTCAAATTTTTAAGATCAATGATGATTAATAAATATGATGGTGATATTATGCTAGTTGAAGATAGGTAGCTACTAATTAATGTAGCAGTTGCCTAAGAGAAAGAATAATACTTGAGAAGTAGGTAACCAGCTATTGATCCTCAAGACACTACCCCTACAAATGCAAGGGTAGGGGATGCATGCATGGAACTAATGAAAACTATAGTAGTCCAAAATTCATCCAAGCTAGTGTCCATTTCCCAAGTTGGTAAACCAAGAGGTACTTCAAACAAGAATAGAGTTCCCATCTTATTTAGTATCCCTAATAAATCTATCCCAACCTATTCCAATTTAGACTTTAAGTGATTGTATTCTAGCTAAAGGTGTTTTCACCCTTCCGCCTAATACGGCTCTTTATTAGTATAACATGTGTGATATGGCCCAAGTTTTGAGCCAATTGAATATCACCATGCCACTTGTTGAATTATTATGAATACTTAAACATAGGAAATGGGATTTTGAATACATGGAATTTGGTGAAAATTTAGATACAAATGAAATGACTTCACCCCAAACACTCCCAGATGATGATGAATAATAAAAAGAGGTTGTCAAACCCACCCTATAGGGTTATTTATTGACTACATTGGTAAAAATTCAACTGAATGTGGATCCATTTTGCATAGCCTTAATGATCAATGGTATCATTCTTCACAAATGCATGTTTGATTCTATAGCTTCTTATAATATGATGCCCCTAGGTGTCATTAATGATCATGGAGTTAAAATTACATCAGACTTTCATAAGTGTTATGCCATGGATTCAAAAGAGGTACCAATTGTTGAACAAGTCAAAGGATTGGTAGTATAGTTGGTATTATTTCTAGGTAAGTATTTCGATAAGAATGTGGTATTTCTAGACTACCAACCTAAGTGAGGGATGTTTTTGTCATGAAAATGGGTTACCAATATGGGTGGAAGTGTACAAATGGACTTGTCTTATTCCACATTTTTTTGGAGGGTAAGATCGTTAAAATTTATAGAGAGCCAAAAATGCTACATGTACTTGAAGATCTGAAGCATGATCTAAATTAAGTATTTTACATAGATTTGGAATTGGGAAACTTTGTATGGAATGTTGATGATGATGAATATCTCAATTTTCTTGATGTTGAACTTGATAGCAAAGGTGAATTTTGGAAGATGTGTTTTGACGAGGCTTGCTCCAATATTGGAAATGGAGTTGGGGTTATATTCTATGCCCCCAATGGTAAATTTTATAACTTTTCTTCTCATCTATCCTTTGAGTGCATGAATAATACCACTGAGTATGAGGCACTCTTTGTTAGTTTATATAATACCCATGAACATGGAATTACAAGCTTGGTTGTAAAGGGTGATTTAGAGCTAGTGGTTAAGTAGGTATGTAATGTTTATGCCACCAAAAACAAAAGGTTGAAACAATATCAAAATGTTTTTTAGGATTTTATTGAATTATTTGATGCATTGAACATTTATTATCATTGTAGAAGTTTCAATGAGGAGTCTGACAAGCTTGCAGGGTTAAGTGTTTAGTTTGATATTGAAAATATAATCCCTCATTATTAGAGTCTGACAAACTTGCAAGGTTAGGTGTTTAGTTTGATATTGAAAATATAATCCCTCATTATTAGTATCAATTGGAGGTGATTGATAGGCATTAAATCCTAAACAATACCCATCAATGGAAAGTGTTTGATGATGATGAATAGACAAAGAGGTTTCTAAATAATGAAGCTAAATTCCATGATCAGCTCGTAAACTTGGAATCCATGTTTCAAGTTTGTGATGGGAAGCAAACCTTGTTTAGTAAGGATATTATTCAGCTAAAGATAAACACACTCTTAATGGGATTGGTAAGTTTAGAAACATCTTTTGATGGAGCTGATATAATTAAAAATCAATACTTATTTATTTCAAGCGATGTAATTGAATGTAATTTGGGTTCTCATGGGAATCCAAGAAAGGTTTGGTTTGGTACTTAGTTGAGTGTCACTAAGAAGAAATTATACATGCAACACTTAAAGAAGTATGGGGACTATTTACCAAGGTCTTATTCTAAATTAAAATCATATAGAGAAGAATTTTTTCAACATTTCATCCCATTACAACTTAATAAATTAGCCTTTCTAGAGAACTATTAACCCCATCTTGTTCATGAAAATGTGGGATGATTTAAAGAAGATAAAGGATGGTGGGATCATTCAATGCATTAGGTATTCACCATGGGTGGCAAACTTAATCCCTATATGGAAGAAGAACAGTGACATAAACTTGTGTGTGGATTTAAAAAATTTGAACAAAGCTTCTTTGAAGGACAATTATCCCCTACCCAATATGGACAACCTAATGCAAAGTGTTACTAGATCAAAAATGTTATCCACATTAGATGGTTTCTTATGATATAACTAGGTTGTGGTGAAGGAATTTGAGAGACCCAACATCGCATTTACTATGCCTTGGGGCACACAAGTATATATGAGGATGCCTTTTCTCTTAATGAATAATTTTTCAACCTTTTAATGATCTATGGATGTTTCTTTTATAAGGGTAATTAATAAGTTTATATCAATGTATCAGGATGATATTACCATGTACTCCAAGACTAAAGAAGAACATTTGGAGCATATAGAGAAAGTGATCACTAGATGTAAGGAGTTTGGAATTTTACTTAATCGTAATAAATGCCACTTTAGATGAATAAAGTCTATGTTTATGGGATATATGGTATCTAAATATGGTATTATGATTGACCCTGAATGAGTAGAAGCCATTAACAAAGTGCTTATCGCATAGTCTAAGAAAGGAATGTAGACCTTCTTTAAAAAAATCAACTTTATAAGGAGGGTTGTGTCTAATTTTATAGAGATCACTCTACCTATCACTTATATGCCAAAGAAATACCAAACCATCAAGTGGAAGGAGAAGGTCATTTAGGAATTCAATGACATAACTGGAGCTTCATATTTTTCCCCTATTTTGGTTAGTCTTGATTTATCATTTCATATTTTCTCTTTTGCATAATATAATACTATTTTTTTTGTCTTATTATAAAATAATGAATATGTTTATGAGTATCCCATATATTTATTTAGCAAATCTATGCAAAGTTCTGATCTAAATTATACCATCACATAAAAATAATCCTTTGCTCTCTTGAAGCTAGTTAAGACATTTAAGCCTTATATTTTAAGTTTGAAGATTTTACCTTATGTTTGACATACAATGGTGAAGGAAATATTGACTCACATTAAAGAATCTAGCAATATATTTAGGTGGGTTAATAAATTTCAAGAGTTTGAAATGGATATTTAGACCAACAAGTTAGTGAGAGGGATGTGTCTAGCTAAGCTCATGGTTGAGACCAATTTTCAAGGTGCTGAGGTAAACACTTTTATTTTAAATGCTAATGATTCCTTGAGTCAAGTTAGCATATCTCTTTTGTATCAAGACATTGATTATTACTTGAAATGTCTACATTTTCCCCTTGACTTAGATAAGAATCAAAGAAGAACTCTTAAACTTGTTTCCCAAATGTACCTTTTGATTGAAAGAAGACTAGCATGAAAAAATCCGTATAGGGTTCTCGTAATATGCCTGGTCGAATAGAAAACTGTTGACCTGATTGAATACCTACATAATGGAGTATGTGGTGGCAATTTTTCACTTAAATTCATAGGTCATAAAAATTTTAAAGCTAGTTATTGGTGGCCATCACTATTCAAAGATGTTGATCATAAAGTTATAAAATGTAAGAGATGTCAACATTTTGTTGGGAGGTTGAAAGCTTCTGGTTCTCTTCCATTGAAACATATGATGATTGAAGGCCCATTTACATAATTGGAAATGAATTTTTTTGGGGGAATTTATTAGTTTGTCAAGCACTAGACATAGATTGATAATAGTTACAACTAACTACTTCATAAATTAGTTGAGGTAGTTATGGAATTTTTTATAGATTATATTATTTTTAGATCTCATTAAGGTAATTTCTGATAATGTCATGAGTTTAAAAGTTAATCCTTTATTGTCATTTTTCAAAGATTATGGGATCATGTTCACTCATGCTTCTAATTATAGCCCTTCGGGGAATGGGCAAGCAGAATCTAGTAACAAAAACTTGATCAAAATCATTATATAAACTATGGAATTAAATAAGAGAAGGTAGGGTGAATAGCAAATGTTTTATTTGTGGTTTGATATGATCATGCCTAAGAGATATATAAGAAAAATCCATTTTGATCTTGTTTATGAAGCTCAAGCACTTTTGCCTATGAATTTGTAGTTTCCAACCTATCAGTTTATGAAACAAATAAAAGGAGATGAGAAATTAAACCACTATGAAAATAAGATGAACTAGATTGTTGAGCTCAATGAAATTCAAATATAAAATCATGAGAGAACCTTAAGTTCAAGGAAATACTGAAGAGAATATTCCATAGGAAAGTTGCTCCAAGGACTTTTTAGGTCAGTGATTTCATTCTACTTTGGGATAGAAAGTGTGAGGAGAAAGGAAAGTATGGTAAATTTGATGCCTTATAGATGGGACCCTATTCCATTTATTGTAATATTTAGGAACATAATTTCTTCTTGAGGGACTTCGATGGTGAAATACTAGAGCTATTAGTTAATGGAAAACATCTAAACACTTCCTAGACTGAATCCATGACTATGTACAATATTGTATAGTGTATGAGTTTGTTACTTTGTAGTTTTGGTTCCCCACTAATTTGGGCCTTATTTATACAATTATTTTCATCATTTTTTGTCATGTGTTTGTTTTTAGATCTTCCTTATCTATTTTTGTTGATCTGCCTCATTTTTTTGAGTTTTCATGAGTGTTTGTTGATAAGTTACTTAAATCTTGGTTTCATGGCCCAATAGATTGGCACCTAGTCTTATGTTTTAGGGTTATTGGCATACCTATAGGGGGTTTATATCCTTGAATGAGATCTAGTGTTTTTTCCCAAAATTACACTAAGATAATTTTTGCCTTGTTGAATGTAAATGCCTAAATTATCTAGCTTGCTTCTTATCCATAAGTGTTCACTCGAGGTCAACATTTCTTTATTTCAGCTTAAGTCATAAAAAACCACTCTCATAGTCATAAAAACTGCTATTCCCACTCTTTCCATGTTTTAAACCTTGTGAGGTCTCTATTTAACTAAGTTTTAAAATTTACATGCTTTAAAAGGCTTACAGGGCGGAAATCAATAAGCAACGAAAAGGGGAGGATAGTCTATAGGAAATTATTTGACTACTTGATTTATGGTTCAACCATGAAGCTACCATTGAAGTGTAGGAATATTTTCATGAAGGGTTTAGCTGTGTAAACATTGATACCTAGTTGGTAGTGTTACGTCAGATAATAGAAATAATTCTTTCAAACATGACTTCTATAAGAAACATGATTTAGTCACTTGAAATGAAAATTAGAAGAGGCCATCTATATGCTATTATGTATCCATTGAAAGGTTACATGTAAATCTATAATCACATTGTGTAGAGTTGTTACTCAAGAAGTTGTTGATAAAGTCCAACTACATTGAAAGAGAAATACTTTTATCAGACATATGCTAGAGAATTACAAGAGGTCTTTGTGAGATTTTTAATTAAAATATAATAGTCAAATATTAAATCCCATCCAATAAACACATTAGAGTCCATGTAGATAATATAATCCATGCCACAAAAGACATGGCCTCCCATGTGGAAAGTAGAATATGAGTAACACAAAGCACATTTTAAAAAGTCAAAGTGGTTTGCCCATGTGTAGTCACATTAATGAAATCAAAACATAATTCATTTAAAAAAGCATCCTACATGGAGGTCCTTAAGCCTATGTGGTACCAAAAAGAGACAGCATAAAAATTTGACAAAGATCATGTTTTAAAATGCATCTAGGTATAAAAAATCTATAGAAAGGCATGGGATTACATGGATAAGAAGAAACAGTCATCCACACCATATAAGACCTTCCACATGGAATGATGGAAATAGATAAACCAATGTTGATGTTTTGCTTTGCCTGAGTGATGCGTGGAGGTATGTCAGAGATTTGAGGTCAATTTTCAACTTAGACTGGGGGAAATTTATAAATGAGACATAAGAATTCCATCAGGGATTGTCATGGGAGAAATACTTGCCAAAATTAAGGTGTAAAAGGGAGTTGAAATGCAATTTGTAATAAGATAAATTGCAAATTATTTGTGAGGTTTTATATTCTACAAAAGGAAATAATGATGGAGATATTAAGGTTGACTATAGTTTGACTAGGTAACAAAGGAAGAATGTGGTGGAGAATGGGATCCCAGGTGTAATTTACCAATTTATGAAATTGTAATTTTCTTAGGAATCTCCATATCCTGTGGAGAGAATAAAAGGAATGGGTGGGAAAATCAAATATAGGAAAATGTCACTTATTCCTATCCATAAGAAGGTAAATAAAAGGAGGAGGTCATGTTCCCCTTCACCTAGATCAAATAAGTGACATTCTTCTCACTATAGCAAGGATCATGACTAGGACCATTCTTCACATTGTCTCTCTATGGAGAAATTAGAAAAGGAGGAAAAATGGAAATAAAAGGTAGAGGCACACCATTACACTATTATTAAGGTTGCACATAATGAATATCTTGTAGATCAAATTAGGAAACATATTTATTTCTATCTCCTTGATCGTGAAAAAGTATAGAGCTTTCATGTACAAAATCAATAACCTTTTATCCATTTCAAGGAAGAGATAGTTAAAGAAATTGGAATTTTAGTATAGTTTTAGCATTTTTGGCTATGGGATAAATGCTAGAGCCATAAGTGCCACCCTAATAGGCCTCCAACTCAACTAGAGGAATTTCACTCTATTTTCTAATCGAGGGAGGTTTCTACCAAGGCACAGACTACAGAGTTGAAGCTATTTTTATAAATAGAGTATGGTCTAGATATTTCTCCCTTTCCATTTCCTAAAAATAAAAAGGATGATATAATTATTATTTTTTCAATATTTATGATCCATAGTAAGAAAATATGAGTTATGTTGGTTGGATTTATGAGAAGGATGGAGGCAAGCCAATAGATAGTATGATGAAGTTAAATGAGATGGTTGGTTTTCCCCCAAATACTAAACTAGAGTAGTATGAGGAAATAATGTTTGAACCTTGAGTAATATGTGAGGGTATTGACAAGAGAATTCCTTTTCATAGTACTCATATTGAATATGGGGACATTATATTATTTTATAGGTCTCTTTCACCTGATGAGGATGAATGATTTATATATCCACATTTTTGTTCATATTTAGAGTACATGTGTAACTGGTAGATTTTCCATTTTTGATGCCTAAATAAGCAAAAATAATATTATTTCTATATAAAAATGTCAAAACTATACACTTACAATAATGTTATTGAGAAATTTATAAAACGCCTTGGTTTAGATGATCCTTCAAAAATTATACTGACGTCACACAACTTCTATTCACAGTACCCAAAACCTCAACCAATCAAACATTAGAGTGTTTGGGACTTGAGTGATATGTTGGTACATTATAATCAAACTTCTAATAATTATATTATGAAGTTATGTATATACCTCTTTCATAAATATAAGGGTTGAAATCTTTAAAGGTCACTTTTAATCATGCAATGAAAGATGAGGTATTTGTGCATGCTATAATACTACCTAAACATAGTAAAGTTACCGATGTCCTTATAGAATTGAAAATAAAAGTGGAGCTATCCAACCCAAATATAGAGTTTTGGTTACTTGAGATTTTTTACTATAAAATTTACAAGATTATAGAATAATAAATAGGAATAAGAAACTTAAGCTATCGATTGGTTCTCTAAGATCAAATAAAAATAAGGTTCTCTATATCAAGAATATGTTAGGATTAATAGCTTATCACCTAAAGCTAGAAAGATTGATGTTGCAGATGCTAGTGATATTTCATATAGCACCACTATATGCTACAGTTGATGTGGTATCTAATTGTGCACAAAGTATATATTGTTGTGTTGAAGCATCATACAAAAAAATCTTGTCTTTTGGAAAAATATTATATAGGGTACTTTACTGAACCAGGTTGTAGGAATGGAGTTAGACTAAAAGTCAAAAAAATGGCAAGTTAAAAAAAAATCAGATGAGGCTCCAAAATTACCTAGGAGATTTGTGTGGAAGAAGCAACTTGTAAAATTTACGTCTAAAAAATACAATTTGAAAAGTGTAGTCAACTCTCCCAATTCTATCGGTCAAATCTAGTGGTGTAAAATGTCAACTCAAGGGGAGCTTCAGAGAGATTTAGAAGAATAATGTAATTTTGAAATTTCACAAATGTGCAAATTTTAAATTCCACTTGGATATCCCAAACCCTCCATTCAATTTTGGTTAACATGGGGTCCCATTTCAAAAGGGAACTCTCAAGGCCAATTACAATTTTACAAATTTGAAAATTGCAAATTATAGTTGGAGTTCCCATTTCCTTAAGCAAAATATTGAGGTGAATTACAACTAAAAATTGCAATTTGAAAATTTTTAAATTATAAATTATAGTTGGAGTTACCATTTCCCTAAGGGAACTTTTAAGGGGAATTAAAAATGTAAATTTAAATATGCAAATTATAAATTGCAGTTGGAGTTCTGATTTCATTTAGGGAAATATTTAGGAGAATTAAACCTATAAATTATAGTTTCACAATTTACAAATTGTAAAACTATTACCAAGTTCTATATTTCTCCAATATAAAGAGAATTTCAAAATTACACATGGGACTATAATTTCCCCAAATAAAAATAAATGAGCACATTTTCAAAAGGGACGGAAATTTCCCCAAAAGGTTAAAAATTAAAAAGTAATGCATTTATGCATTATAAAATTTGGAGGACACCCTAAAAAGTCAAATTTTGAAAATGGAAAATTTGATAAAATAAAATGTGGAAAAAACAAGTTGGATCCAAAAATTAAAAAAGGTAAAAATAACCCATGTTTTGCATTCTCCATTATTTTGTTGATTGAAACACCTCCATGCAAAAATTTTTGTCAATTTGCAAGATTAAGGTTGGCCATTTCAAAGAAGATTTTTCAAATGTCCATGTAAATAGAGTGTTCAAATGAGATCATCACAAGACAAGGGTTATAATTTGGTGTGCATAAGAGGACGAGAAGTTGCCAATAAGATTCTAGATTTGCAAATGAGTGGTCAAAGGCATGTCTAAGGCAATTGAACAAAAAGACAAAGATATTATTTGGCTCTAAACATAAATATTGTCATTATAAATCATGGAAAAATGCATTTGTAGCCAAGAAAACAAAGGTTTTGTTATATATACTCATCATTACTTGTAGAGGCTATTACAATAGTGATTTTTCATGCAAAGGGATGAAGATTCTAGGCATGACAAGGAGCACTTTCTAGATGGGGGCATCTTGGCACAACTTTAAGTGTTGAATAAAATTTTGCAATATTGTAAATTGATACCTACATTATCAAATTACAAAAACTGGTAAAAATGTATAAATAGAGGGATTGCCCTCTATTCTAAGGTTTTTATTAGTTTCCTTTCTCTCTAAGTCTATTCTCTTCAAAATTTAGGGAACTATTTCTATGATTATGCATTGTCTCCCTTGCTAGGGTGGTTGTAGTTGTATAGCCATTAGCAAGCTTTGAGAGAATGTTTATGTCTCCTTTATCAAAAGAGAAAACTCACCATGCTTGTCTGCATGACAACATTCTGGAAAGATGATATATGTAAGGTTTATTTTCAAATTTAATGAGAATATGTGGTTTTTACTCTTTCCTTTTAATAAAGTGTAATAATATGTTTTGAAAATATCGATGATTGGATATTTAGTTTTATGCTCATTACTATTTGTCATCTTTGACTTAGATTTGGATTATAAACCCTCTATGTAGTTTAATTTGAAAATATGTTATTGAATAACTCTTTAGGGCACCTTGGGTTTATGAATTTAATAGGAAAAATTATTTGAGATTCTAGCTATAATGTATGTTATAGTTTCTCAAGAATCACTAGGCTATTTATATTTCATTAGCACCAATAAATGTAAACCACTCTTGGTACTTCCCTTAATGTGCATATGAGTTTTTTACATTTTTTGTAAAGGAATAATGTCATGAATGTTGAAATAATCCCTATTGTTTGAAAACCACCAACATACCACTCTTTTATAACTATCTAGTTTTATCCTACCCTATTCTACCGTATAAATAATATAGTTGTTGCATATTTTAAGTGCTAATTGCCTCCATATGCATAAATATTACATAATTATAATGTGTTTGGATTTTGAGATTTAAATACTTGTATTGTAATATTTTATTTGATCCCTTAGAGTTGAAAATTTATTTAAAAATGAAGGTTACAAACACATCCCCATCTATCTTAAGTAGCTTATATGTGACCTAGAACATTTTTTCATCCTTTGTGACAACCCTTCCTAGCTGGAGTGAATAAATTTTGTTATTCCCTTGTCATATTTGGGTTTCCTTGTGCCAATAACCCCCATGGAGATTGAATTCCAATATCACTCCATGTGAGCAAGCCACCCCTTAGTTATTCTAATATTTGTTTAAATAGAGACATAATTAGTAGGGAGTTGACAATACCCTCTATGAATGCCTCCCAGTCATTAAATATGTATGGTCCATCCATGTGCTAAATTCTTCCCTAAATATGATGATACATCAACATGTTTATCATCGATGTTTACCATTTTTATCAAGTGCACAAGGATGAGTAAAAGAGGTGTACAACTATGAACCAATACTCAATTAGTTCCGTTAATGGGGATAATTTTTGTTACTTATGTTACTAGGGACTCTTGTAGAGAGCTGATTATAAAATTTTAAGTTATTAAGTTCTCTACTCTGGAATATTTTATGCAAGTAGTCTCAGCTATATATTTACATAATTTTTTTGTATTATTTCACGAGTTTCAAAATCATGGTTATTTTATTTTTCTTCACTACTTCGATCTGTGAACAATAGTAGTACTCTAGTAGGGAAGTTGTCAAAAATTTGGAAGATTTGATAATTGACTTTTGCTAGAGTTGTTAAATTGTGCATGTTGGATGGTGATTTCCCTTTTTGAACATAAATCTAAAAATTTTAGTCTTTGCTTTCTATCTCATCAATAATCTTTAGAAAATTTTAATTTTAGCATGTATCACAATCTATTTATTAACTGTTATATTCTATAATTTTAATTCTAGTGGCAAATCCAACTTTATTATCTAGTTTCAAGGAAGATAAGTACCTATTTTAAATATATTTCTTAAGTTTTACCTTTGTGTCTTTTCTTACTTATAAATCTAGAATGATTGAGATAATCCTTCAAAAGTGACTCGTCAAAACAACTTGTCTCACCCTTAAGTATGCATAAAAAAAGGAGATAAGTTTGGAGGAAGATTGAAGGGCAATGTTTAACTACTAAATAGTGTTTAGGCTATCAAAATTATGATAATCTTGAATTTTTTGTTAAACTTATTATTATTTAATGTTATAATATCTCTACTAGTAGTTCTAAAACTTTTAGCTCCATTTACTATCCATCTCCTTCTCAACTAGTTGAATCTCCTACTAAGTTTGATCCTCTAAGTCCACCTCACTCACCTTGTCATAGTGCTTTACCATTAGATATTATACCCATAATTGAACCAATCAGAACGCATAGGGATCAAGATGATAATGATCATCTTGCATTTTTTTTTTAAAATTTAAACCTATTAATTTTAATTAAATGGAAGGCTATCCCAATGAAGTCCCAAATGAAGTAAGGAACCACCTTCCTGAATTTTAAGGGAATAATGCAGTGAGTGGTGACCAAAACTTGAGAGGCTTTCAATTTATCATTTAATATTATGAGGTTGAGCATAAGGATGTTTTCATCAAGTTATTTATGCATACACTAGAAGAAGATGCTCATGAATGGTTTGATTCCCTTCCCCATGGATGCATTGATTCATTACAAGAAATGAAGAATGTCTTCAAAATGGAGTATGGTTATAGAATTGATCATAGGTTTCTTTTGGTTATGTTTGAAAACATAAAAAATAACCCTAATGACTGTGTGAAAATTAAATATATGGTTCAACAAGACCATGATGTGACTACCTAAAAATATTTGGCCTAGTATTATGACATGCTTGATTAAATACTATGATGCCTTTGACAAGAAGGGTATGTAGTACTTAAGGGATAAGTCTCCCATGAACCTATGGTTAACATTAATTATGGCCATCCAAATTGAAAATAACATAAATTTTGTGGGAAATCCCATGAACAAGCAGGTTAATGTAAAATAGGTTAATCCAGAGAAAGCACAATCCACTAATAATGCCATCCTTGAGGAGACTGTTAAAATCTTGGCCTTCACTGTCAAATAGATGTCCTACAAGATATCTATGGATGAGAAAGAGTTACCTCATGGGTTTACAAGTTAGGAGAGAGATTTAAATCTAAATCTAGAAAAAGGAAGGCCTACTTTTCACAATTGACATAATGATAGAGGGAAGAGGCTTGCATATGATGAAGGAATAGATATAAATCTAAATAGAGGGGATACAAAGGAAGTGTCTAATCCATTGAATGATAAATTAAATGTTGTAAACTATGATATTGACATTGTTTGGTGTGATAATTTATTCCTTCCCCATCCTCCATATGATTCTATTGAACCAATTGATGAAGATGTAGATGATCTTGAGTCTAAGTCTGATGATTATGAGATTTTGATGTTCAATTTTCAAGTATCCCAAAGGAATTTGTCTACCTCCACATAATTGTTAAGTGCTACCAATGTTTATAAGTTTTGGAGTGCAGTCAAAAAGGTATGTGTCCCAACTCTTCAATTTGCTTGTGATGTTAATATGACACAAGCATATGACTTTCCCATTAATGATTTTAAATTTTAATATCAATGATGATAAATAAATATGATGGGGTGATTCCATCAGTTGAAGATAGGTAGATAATAATTAATGCATTAGTTTCCCAACATAAAGAATAGTTCTTGAGAAGCAGTCAATCAACTGATACTCCTCAAGACATTACCCCTACAAATCTAAGGACAAGGGATGAAAGTAAGGGAACTGACTAAAATAATCGTAGTCCTAAATTCATCCAAGCTAGCACCTATTCCCAAGTTTCTAAACCAAGAGGTGATGTGGCCAAGAATAGAGTGCCTATCTTGTCTAGTATTCCTAATGGTGAAAATTATGTTAGAATAAATCCACCTCTAAAAATTGCTATTAAACGTGATAACTTGTCCCAATCTATTCCACTTCAATATTTAAGTGATTTTATTATAGTTTAATGTGTTTTCACCCTTACACCTAATACACCTCTTCCTTAGTATAGTGTGTGTGATATTGCCCAAGTTTCAAGTCAAGTGAAGATCTCCTGCCACTTGTTGAATTATTATGAATACCTAAACATATGAAGATGATATTTTAATACTTGGAATTTGGTGAAAATATATGTTTTAAATGAAATGAATTCACCCAAAACACACTTTAATGATGATGAAGAATCAAAAGAGTTTGTTGAACCCACCCCAGAGATTTACTTGGGGACTACACTAGTAGAATTTCAGCTAAATGTGGATTCATTTTACACAACCCTATTGATCAATAGTATAATTATTCACAATTACATGTTTAATTATAGACCTTATTGAAATGTGATGAACCTATGTGTCCTTAATTATATTATATTTAAAATTACATCACAACTTGGCAAGTGTTATGCCATGGATTCATGAGAGGTAATAGTTGTTAGATAAGTCAAAAGGATGGTAGTGTAATGGTAGTACATCCAGGTAAGTATTTTATTATGGATGTGGTAGTTGTGGACTACCTTCCTAAGTGGGTGATGTTGTTGTCACAAAAATGGTTGACCAACATGAGTGGAAGTGCACAAATGGACTTGTCTTATGTCACTATTCTATTCGATGGTAAGATGGTCAAAAATTTTAAAGATCCAAAGATGCTACATGTACATGAAGATCTGAAGCATGATCTAAATGAAGTATTATACATAGATGTGTAATTGGGAGACTTTATTGGGAATGTTGATGCTGATGAACAACCTATAATTCATGATGTTGAAACTGATAGTGAAGCTGATGTTTGGAAGATGTGTTTTGATGGGGCT
Organism: Torreya grandis; assembly: GCA_037957365.1. Taxonomy (NCBI): domain Eukaryota; kingdom Viridiplantae; phylum Streptophyta; class Pinopsida; order Cupressales; family Taxaceae; genus Torreya; species Torreya grandis. Next base: position 63,421 of record JARHVA010011110.1, read on the forward strand.
TGTTCCAATATTCAAAATGGACCTAGGGTTATCTTCTATGCCTCCAATGGTAAATGTTTTAAGTTTTTTTTAATTTCTTTTTTAGTGTAGGAACAATACTTCTAAGTATGGGGCACTCTTTCTTAGTTTATATATTGTGCAAGAACATGGAATTATAATCTTAGTTGTAAAGGGTGACTCTGAGTTAGTTGTTAAGAAGGTCTATAATGGTTATGCCACCAAAAATAAAAGGTTGAAGCAATATCAAAATTTTGCTTGGGATTTTCTTCAACTCTTTGGTGCATTCAACATTTTTTATCAAGATAGAAGTTTAATGAGTAAGACGATAAACTTAAAGGGTTAGGTGTTTAGTTTAATATTCAAAATATAAACACTCATTGTCAGTATCAAGTGGAGGTGCTTGTTCATACTTCAATCATAGATAATGCCCATCATTGGCAAGTGTTTGATGATGATGAATAAATTAAGAGGTTTATAAATTTTGAAGTTGAATTCCATTATTAGTTTAGAGACTTAGAATCCATGATTCAGTTTTATGATGGGAAGGAAACCTTGTTTGGGAAGGATATTATTTTGATGAAGACAAACACACTCCCAAGGGGATTGATAAGTTTAGAAGCATCTTTTAATGGAGATGATAGAATTAAAAATTGAGACTCATTTATTTCTATTGACACGACTGAGTGTAATTTAGGATTTCATGAGAATCCAAGGAATGTTTGGTTAGGTACTCGCTTGAGTGCCACTGAGAAACAAGTATACATACAACTACTAAAGAAGTACCAAGACTATTTATAATGGTGTTATTATAAATTAAAATCATATAAGGAAGACATTTTTTTATAATGTCATCCCATTATAGCTTGATATCAAGCCTTTTAGGCTAAAATAGAGACCTATTGACCCCAAATCTGTTCTTAAACCTCCAGATCTTGAAATACAAAGCATAGAAAAAAAGGGAAGTTGAAATGCAATTTGCAATAAGATAAATTAAAAATTGCTTGTGATATTATAGATCCAATGGAAGGAAAGGATGGAAGAGATATTAAGGTTGAATCTAGTTTGACTATGTAACAAGGGAAGAATGTGGTGGAAAATAAGAGCCTAGGTGTAATTTAGAAATTTACTAAATTGTAATTTTCTTAGGAATATCTAGATCCTCTGGAGAGAAGAAAAGGAATGGGTGGGAAAATCAAATATAGGAAAAGTTCTATTAGACCTATTCATAATAATTCCAAGGAGAGGGGGAGGTCTTGTTCCCCTTCACCTAGATCAAACAAGTGACATTATTCTCACCATAGCAAGGATAACGACCAAAAAAATACTTCATAATATCTCTCTATAGAAAAATAAGAAAAGGATAAAAAATGGAAATAAAAGGCATAGGCACACCTTTAAACTATTATTAAGGTTTCACATTATGAAGATATTTTAGATCAGATTAGGATGGAGATTTATTTTTGTTTCATTGATCATGATAAAGTACAAATTTTTCATGTACAAAAACAACAACCTTTTATCCATTTCAAGGAAGAGGTAGTCAAAGAATTTGACATTTTGATATAGTTTTATGGTTTTGGATATGGGATAAGTGGTAGAGCCATACATACTACCATAATATGCATTTATTTTAACTGGAGTAATCTCACTCTATTTTCTAGTTGAGGGAGGTTTCTAATTTAGGGAGATTTCCACCAAGGTATAAACTGCAGAATTGAAGCTATTTTTAGAAATAGACTATGGTTGAGATATTTCTTCCTTTCTACTACCTAAAAATAAAAAGGATGATATACTTATTTTTTTTTCTAGATCTATGATCTAGAGAAAGAAATACTAAGTTATGTTGGACAAAGCTACTAGAAGTATAGAGGCAAGCCAATAGACAGTTTGATAAAGCTAAACTAGATGGTTGGTTTTATTCTAGATACTAAACTAGAGCAATATGAGGAAATAATGTTTGAATCTTGAGTAAAGTGTGAGGGTATTGACAAGATAATTCCCTTTCATAGTAGCAATATTTAATATAGGTACATTATCTAATTTTATAAGGCTCTTTCACCTAATAAGGATGAACGATTTAGATATCCATGTGTCTGCTCATTTTTAGAGTACATGCGTCACCTATACATCATCCATTTTTGGTGCTTATATAAGCCAAAAGAATATAATTCCTATCTATAACTGTCAAAACTAAACACTTATGATAATATTGTTGAGAAATTTTTAGAAAACCTTCATTTATATGATCCTTAAAAAATTAGATTCATATCACATGACTATTACTCATAGTAGCCAAAATCTCAATTGATCAAACATCAAGGTGTTGATCACTTGAGCGATATGTTGGTGCATTACAATTAGACTTCTGATATCTTATATTATGAAGTTCTAGATATACCTCTTTTAAAGATGCAAGAGTTGAAATATTTGAAGGTTATTTCCATCATGCAATAAGATTTGAGGCATTTGTGTATGTTATAAGGCTGCCTAAACATAATATAGTTGTCGATGTCCTTTGAGAATTAAAGACAAAGGTGGATCTATCTAACCTAAATAAAGAGCTTTGCTTACTTGATATTTTTTACCACAAAATTTACAAGATTCCATAAGTAGAAATAGGAATCAGACACTTAAGTTATTGATTGGTTCTATAGGATCAAAAAGAAATAAGGTTCTCTATATTAAGAATATGTTAGGATTAATAGCTCATCACCCCCAAGTTAGAAAGATTGGTGTTGTGGATGCTGAGAATAGTTCATGTAACACCACTAATGCTACAACTGATATGGTATCTTTTTGTGTACAAATTATAGATTATTATGTTGAAGTATCATACAAAGAAAAACTTGGCTTCTAGAAAAATATTATATATAGCACTTTGTTAAACCAAGTTGTATGAATGGAGGCAGGGTAAAAGTAAAAAAATTATGGATGAGGATCTAAAAGTCCTTGGGATATTTGTGTGGGATAATCAACTTATAAAATGCATGTATTCAAACTACAAATTGAAAAGTGAAATCAACTCTCCCAATCCTATCAGTCAAAGCTAGTTTAGGAAAAAGTCAACTTAGGAAGAACTTCAGGGAGATTTGGAGGAAGAATATAATTTTTTAATTTTGAAAATGTGCAAATTAAAAATTACACTTGGATCTCCCAAATCCACAAATCAATGTTGGTCAACATGGGGTCCTAGTTCAAAAGGGAACTTTCAAGGCCAACTACAAATTTTTAAATTGCAAATTGCAGTTGAAGTTCTCATTTCTCTAAGGGAAATTTTGAGGGGAATTGAAACTATGAATTCAAATTTGAAAATTATAAAATTTAGTTAGAGATCTTATTCCCTCTAGGAACTTTCTAGGGGAATTGTAACTATGAATTATAATTTGTAAATTTACAAATTGTAAATTTTAGTTGGAGTTCCCATTTTCCTAAGGGAACTTTTAAGGGGAATTACAACTACAACTTATAATTTGGAAATTTGCAATTTTTTTATGTTGTAGTGCTACCAATTTTCATATTTCCCTAATACAAAAAGAATTTAAAAATTACAAATGGGATCAGAATTTTCCAAAATACAAAGAAAAGTGCACATTTGTAAAAGGGACCGAATTTTCCCCAAAATACCAAAAATGTGTAAATTAATACATTTATACATTAAAAAATGTGGAGACAACCCTAAAAAGTCAAATTGTGAAAAAACAAATCTGGGAAAAATAAGTTGGAGCCAAAAAGGAAAAATGTAAAAATAACCTAAGTTTTGTATTTTCCATTGTTTTTCTTGTTCAAACATCTCCATGGGAGAAATGATGTAGGCTTTCAAGATCAAGGTGGGACATTTATAAGAATATTTTTCAAATGGACATACATATGGAGTGTTCAAATGTCATCATTATAAGGTAGGGGTTGTTCAAATTGCATAAGAAGATAAAGATATTTTTTGGCTCCAAAGGTGAATATTCTCCTTCCATCTCACGTAAAATGCATTTCCAACAAATAAATAAAAGGTTTTATTACAAATATTCATCATTACCTATAAATTCAATTAAAACAATGATTTTTTATGCAAAGGGATGAAGATTTCAAGCATGGCAAGAAGCATTTTCTAGCTAGGAGCATCTTGGTAGAACTTTTAGTGTTGACTTCAATTTTGCAATGTTGAAAATTGCTACCCACATTCTTGGATTTCATAAAGTGTTAAAAATGTATAAATATATGGCTTATACTCTATTATAAGGTTTTTGATGGTTGATTTTCTCTCTAAGTTTAGGCTCTTCAAAATTTTGGGATTTATTGCTTTGTTTATGTATTATCTCCCTTGATAAGATGGTTGCATCTGTATAGCCATTATCAAGATTTGAGAGCATAATCTTTCCCTTTTAAAAAGAGAAAACTCATCATTCGTGTCCCTATGGTATCATTTTGGAAAAATGATGTAAGGTTTATTTTAAATGTTAATGATAATACTTATGGTTTTACTCTTTCCTTTTGATGAAGTGTAATAATATGTTTTGCAAATATTGTTGATTGGATATTTGGTTTTATTCTCATTACTAGTTGTCATATTTGCCTTATATATGGATTATAAACCCTTTCTATAGTTTAATATGAAAATATGTTATTTAATAACTCTTTAGGGAACCCACGGTTTATGAATTTAATATCAAAAAATATTTGAGATTCTAGTTGCAATGTATGTTTTAGTTTCTCAAGAATCATTTGGGTATTTTCATTTCATTAGCACCAATAAATTCAAACCACTCATAGTATTTCTATTAGCTTCCATATGATTTTTATACATTTTTTTCAAATTAATAATGTCATGAATGTTGAAAGAATCTTTGATATTTGAAAACCACCATCACACCATTATTTTATAACTATCTAACTGTCCTACCCTATACTACCATATAAATAATATAATTGTTATATATTTTAAGCATCATTTGCCTACATATACATAAATACTATATACTTATAATGTGTTTACATTTTTTACTTTAAAGACCAGTATTGTAATCTTTTATTTGACATACTGGTGTTGAAAATTTATTTATAAATGAAGGTTTCAAGCACATCCCCATATGTCTTAAGTATCTTGAATGTGACTCAGAGCATTTATTCATCCCATGTGACAACCCTTCCTAAGTGGATTGAATAAATTTCATTATGCCTTAATCATATTTGGGTTTCCTTATGCCAATAATCCCCATGGATATTGAATTGTAGTTTCACTCCGTGTGAGCAAGATACCCCTTAGGTATTCTCACCTTGGTTCAAGGAGAGTCAGAAGTAGTAGGAGGCTAACCGTACCCTTTATCGATACCTCTTAGTCGTTGTCTATGTTTGGTTCATCCATGTACTAAACCTTTCCCCAATCTATGAAAACACATCAATGGATTTATCATCAATGTTTGACATTTTTCTCATGTTTTCAAGGCCAAGAAAAATATTTTTATAATTGGGAACCAAAGACATGTATAGAGTTATCATTAATGGTTAGTATAAAAGTAACCATTTAACCATCCTCGAGTGGAACTAAAACCCATTAAGGAGAGTGATATATTTGACAAGGATTAAGTACCTATAAATGGTCCTATGTGGAACACCAAGTGACACATATAGTACTAATGACTTATTCATTTATTCATACACTGATACATCTTGAATGCCATAAACTACCCTTTAGACAAACTACTTCCCCATAACATTATTTATGAGTAATTATCCCTAGGTAATAATCTTAGATCACATCCTTTGGTTATAGTTTCATGTACGTTAGTATGATAAATGAGTATCACTTTATTTAGAAAGCAAGGTATTTGATCTGACATGCAATCCTCAAATGTACTCATTTTTTATTCCAATTTTGTTTGAAGGTTATTTAATCTAGTATCAGAGTAGCGTTCTTCTCTAGGGAACTTTGGGAATGAGCATTTTAAGTCTAAAATATTTTGAGTTATTACTTTATAACTTCTCATGATGGTTAGAATGAGGTTGAGGAATGGAAACATCTAAAATAGTTGGTACAATGTTAATTTAGTTACAGGTAAAGATAGAGGTCTAGATAGGGGTCATGGTGCTTATAACCCCATTTAGAATCAAGAAGAACTACACATAAATTTTTTCTTAGTAATAATGAGGTTTTGAATTTTGATGTAGTTAGCAGGAATCCAACTGACAAGCATGATGAAATACTTAGCAAAATGGTGACATCGTTAAACACTTTGTAAGGTAAGATTAATAGTCAAGAACAATGGCTAAATAATTTTGAAGGTGTATCCCAAGAGGAAGTACCTAGATTGGAATTAGGCCAAGTAGAAGGACCAATAATCCCATATCTACCCTTGATCATAGTTGACTCACTTATTAAATAATTTAAGAGACTTCCACCACATAATTTTTTTGGTGAGTAATCTAGTGATGCATCTGATACATGGCTAGTTCACCTACATAAATACTTTAACCTCCATAACATGCCATCAAATGTGAAAGCAAAGGTGGTAGTTTATCAATTAGTTTGACCCACAACCTTGTAGTGAAATAACCTTTGTGCTATATAGGGATATCAAAAAATGGATCTAACATCATTAGTCTTTGAAATTTAGTTTCATAAAAGGTATTTGAATGCTAATTATAAGTAGTAGAAAATGATTAAGTTTTCACTTCTATAATAGGGAAATGTGTATGTTACTGAATATGAAAACAATTTTTTAAATCTGTTACATCATGTGAATTACATGAATGATGAGGAACCAATATCACCAAATTTAAACTTAGGTTTAAATAAATATTTATACATAATGTCAATATGACAACCCCAAGGACTTTGGCAGCTACTATTGAATCAACTTATTAGTTTGAAGAGAAAGAGAAGTCTCAAAAGAAGGTAAGGCAATAATTGAAATCAATTAGGCAACAATCTAAGACCAAAATTATTTTTCCCATGTCTCATAACTTTGAAAAATTAGACCAAAGTCACAAATTTATTGGAAATAAAAAGAATATTAACAAGTTTTCCAATCAAACCATAAATTTTAAGTCCCAAGGTTCATCTAAATCAAGTTATTTTAAGTAGGAATAACCTTGGAACAATCAACATGGACCAACCATGGGTATAAATACTATTTTAGTAGATCCATCTATACCTATTGTATGACAGGAATGTGATGATAGACATTATTGAAAAGAATATCCTAAGCTGAAATTAGGTCAATCAACCAATCACAAGGTGTATGTTATTATAGAAAATTGTAATATTAATTTTTAGACTACCCTAATAGAAACTAGAGGCACTATTAATGGGTTCCCTTTATCTATTCTAATTAGCTCAAGTGTAACCAATTCTTTTGTATCTCTTCATGGTGTTGTCTATGTAAAATTTAACTTGTAATGATAAGAGAAGTTTGAGAGTTTGATTTTGGTACTAACAAAAGTGTACCTATTATTGAATGCTTGGAAAAATATGAAATTGATCTTGACATCTTCAAAACCAATGTAAATCTATTTATAACACTATTAGGGTCATATGATCTCACAATTCATAAACACTAATCCATATAGAAACCCTAAACATTAAATCATAAACTCTTAAAACCATAAACTAATCATTTGAGCCTTAATTACCATTGAATTTAAACTAGGAATTAATTTCATAGGTCTTACTTTGGTCCAAATCTCACCACTAATTACCTTAATTTACTAATTCTCTAAATGTGTGATGACATGGGGGCTAGTATAACCCCAAAACAAATTTTATGGTCATAAATATGTTCAAGTTAATCAAATTATCCTCAATTAATTTCATGATTAGACCTTATATTTTAAACCCAAAATTAATAAATTTAGCCTCAATTAACATCCTTTAGAGTAAAAATTAGGTTCACAGGGATCAATTTCGCCCAAATTGCATTACTCATTATCCCAATTGACTAAGTGGCTCAATATGTGATGATGTGGGGGATAATTGATCCCAAAATCATATTATATAGTCATAAATAGGTCAAATGATATTAATTTATCCCTAATTGCCTTTGTGATTAGACCTTATACCCTAAAATATAAACTAGGGATATATAGCATAAGCCTTAAGCCCTAAAATCTAAACACTAACCTTAAATAAAAAACCATAAACCATAAACCAATCAATTTAACTCTACTTAACATATTTTAGAGTGATAATTATGTTCATATGAGACTCAATTTAATGTAAATCACATAGTTATAGGCCCAATTGATTGATTGGATCAATTTATTATGATGTTATGGCTGATTATGCCCAAAATCACATTTTGTAGCCATAAATAATTTCAAACAACTCAAATTTTCTTTGTGATTAGAACTTAAATCCTAAACACTATACCCTAAATTATAAACCCTAAACCTTAAACTAATCCATTTAGGTCAAATTAATACCCTTTAGAGTAATAATTAGGTTCACATAGCTCAATTTGACCCAAATCGCATCACTCATTAGCCCAATGAAATAATTAGATCAATTTGTGATGATTTATGGGCTAATTGAGAAAATAACCATATTTTATAGACATAAATATGTTCAAGGATACTAATTTGGCCCTAATTTCCTTCACAATTGGACCTTTTATACCCTAAAGCATAAACCTTTTATCATAATCTGTAAACCCTAAACCCTAAACCATAAACCCTAAATTGTAAACTCTTAAAACTCTAAACCAATCAATTTAGCCTGTATAAAACAAGATTTAGACAAAGAAAAATATGTTAAAATTACTTTAGTTTCCATGAATGTTAAATGCACATTATTCCATATACACGGTAATTCTGCATACATTATACTAGCATCTATGTGATTTTTTTGCATATGGGTTAGTTCCATGTACATGGTTTTTATGCGTATGTGATTTATATATTTAATATTTCAAACATATACCTAAAGTCTTGGGAATGGATTGAACTCTTGAACTTGAGGCATAGACCTTCAAACACACATCCAAATGCACATTTTTGACTTCAAATAAAAAAATACAACTTTGGCCATGAAAAACACTATGAATTTGATTAGTTTTTTCTTAATAATATTACTACAACATGGATTTCACTCTCCTCTTTCTAAAGGTATATGTTTTTTATATTTTTGTCAATTTAATATTGTTATCTATATTTATATCTAAGTGTGTCATTTTTAGCAATATATCCTATAATTATACATGTTCATATTTGTTTATGTATCTTTTAATTTTTTGATTCAAACTAGAAAAAAATAACCTGGTTACAAAATAGACTTAATTCTATACACATTCAAAACAATATAATTTTTGATATTTTTTGTGATAATTAGGGGGTTTGCATGATCGGCTACACATTACTGATCATATTTCAGGGTTTACTAACATGTGAAATTAGTAAAAAATAAATATCCATTAATTAATTTTAAAAAAATATAGGTTACAAACTAGATGATCTTATCTAAATTTTAACTAAATGTTTAAAAAATGATGATAAAAAATGATGGGTTGCAAAGGAAGCTTTATAATTTTATTTTTATAAAACACGGTACTACCTCTTTGAATTTTTGTGTTTGACCTACTTATGCTTAACCATTTCAAAAAAAGAAAAATTATAAACTAGACTCCAAATACTTCAATTCATGTTCCTATTACATAATAAAACTTGAGTTTAGGTGTCTCAAATAGTCCTTAAAAGTTGAGGTTTCTTGTTTTTTGATTAAAACATGTCTAGTTAAGACCCCCTTTTATGCCCCTAATTCGATGGACTTACCCCATGTTAAACTTTTAATCAACCAACTTTATCCAAACCTTGAATGGGTTCTTAGGTTCGTGGAATGGTAAAAAGTAAAATTCCATGATTTTTAAATTTTTTTATCACAGACATATGACATTAAAAAAAAAAACATACTTACATCACACATAGTAGATTCATCTAGAATATATTTATACATAATTGTTTGATCCTAAAATCTTGATTAAGGGGATCAAGGGTTATATCAATAGAGATAGCCTTAGGCACAAAGATGATGGACTATATCTAAGACAAGAAAATTGATCAAAAAATTAAGTAGAAATATATTAAATTTATTATGTTGATATATCCTAAGGATAATAAGTAAAATTATGTTAGACATTTAAATGATAGTGAAAACATGATACTTAGCTAGTTTAAATGTTAATACAAATATGTATTTGGATCAGGTATGAAGTAAAAAGGATATGGGTTCTCGACCAATCATTTGATTTTTAAAATTGTACCTATATATCCATGAACACATGCATCGATATGGGATGGTTTCATTGATACTACTATCTACATTAGACATAGGTGTCAAGTACATAATATCTATGGAAAATAGATATGACCACCTAATACTTAGGTGTTCTATGTCACCTTCACTCTAGTACATTTAGTTATGAGTGATGACTCCTTTTCAAATGACAAAACATTAGTATTTTCACATTCATAGTGCTTGTGGGAAAATGGGTTATCAGGAATACAAGGGTTATTTTTCCCAAAGACCCCTCTATCAATAATCACTTCCTAAATAGCCAATACTCTAAAGAGCTCCTTAAAATTATGTAGTTCTTCCCTATGTATTCGCATGTGTGTGAATCATGTAATATGTGATCGATAAGTACCATATAACCTAGCTTGTAACTTGGAGAATATATCTCTTGGGATACTCCTTTAGTACTTTATACCTATAAATATGTTATCCCTATGACTAGTTTGGAAATAGGAGACAATATGAAATATTTTCTCACTTAAGTGTTTGGTAGAATAGTTTTGGTAAGTTTCCTTGTGACTTGTGTGGTATGTACTAGGTGAGGAATGAATGAGGGTTGATCCTATTTTTATACCAATCCCTATGGATATTAACTTGTATTAAATCACCTAAGCCAAACTTTAGAATATATTTTGTTTATAAAATGGATGAATTTAAAGCATTTAAAACATATTTTATGATATGACACTGGTATCGACATAGGCATGTGATTAAGATGCATGTCTCAATGGATTTGGAAAATAGGTGCAGGTCTAAATCTTGTAAAAATGGAAGATAAGTAGGTTTATAGGATTCTAGGCAAGATAGAAGGCTTGGGTCATTACAATAACATTGGTCAGACTAATAGATAAGTAATTAGGCATATAGAGATAATGTCTAGAAGCTAAATTTACATCCATGATTTGTATTTATCATGTGTACAAGTCTAAGGTGATATATAATTTAGAAAATATGTTTACATTTCCCTCCTTTAATCTAGTAATGAAATTAATAATTTAAAAGAAGATGAATTCATAATTGGGTGTGTCTAACATACGTTATATTTTATTGAGTTCAAATTGAGTTTTTTGATATTGATTGAACTACAACCAAGAACATGTTATAATATGTAATTAGTGTATATAACATGAAATCAAAAGAATTAAAATAATTAAAATTTAAGAGCACAAGGTTTGGGACTACCCTTGTGATTATGACAAATATAAAATATATAAATTTTATATAACTAAAGATATAAAGAGATATTGGAGAACACATACCTCAAAAATTAGAGAAAATATGAGTTGCCACCTGATAGTTGTGATTATCTCAATCATTTAACCCAATAATAACTATAACCCAATGAGCTTGAGTGAACCAAGTCAACTCTCACTATAAATTTTGTGAGATTAGATGATGTAATCAAATCCAACCTATAAAATTATCAAGATAAATAAATTTAATCACCTCAACTATATAAAAAACACAACCATCAAATAAAATAGATTGGCTCAATATAGTCTATAAAATTTAAAACTAGTGGGTGATGACAGTCGTAAAAAGTGTTTAAAATATAAAATTGATTTAACTTTATAATTTTAGGTTCCCTTTTCATAACATATTCATATTATATATGTTTCATGTTTAAACTATGTATAATAATGGTACAAATGTATAGAATTCTTCCACAGATGTGTATCTAAAGCATACAACAATGAATTGGCCAATTTTTAAACTATGTAAGTGTGGAGAAAATGTTTCCATAACATACCCCCACTATATATCCAAAATTAAAAACTAGTGTAAGTGTGGATTAATTATTTATAAAGTATGAACCCATAATAATTTGAGTCTGAGAATTGGAGTAAGTGTGGATAACATGTTTCTAAAGCATGCCCCCACTATAATTTGAATTTAAGAATTGTTGTAAGTGTGTAGGACATGTTCCAAAAAAATGCCCCTAAACAATTTTGAATCTGAGAACTAATTTAATTGTTAATGTGGAGGACATGTTTTCTAAACATGACCCCACTATAATCTAGGTATAATACATAATGAATAAGTATGGATAACATGTTTCTAAAACATGCCCCACTAAATCTCAAACCATGAAAAAAGTGGATAACATGCTATTATAAAATGCTTCCATGAAAATATGAATTTATGAAACAACATAGAATTCATGTCTCTCTAGAATTCCTTAGCTGATATGCCCCCACTTTAAGGTGAGATAAAGTATCAACTGGTATTTATCTCCCCTCAGAAATATAATATAACCATGTAAACTATGAATGTACCATGTAACATATAAAGGTAACATGTCTAGGTAGGTAAATCATTAAAGATGTCAAATGTGATCACATCAAGTCCTAACATAAATGATATCGATCATGGAAAATTATAGATAGTAACAATACAAGATCAACAAGCAATCAATCACATACATAATATCACTCTAAATAAAATCAAAAGATAATGGTCCAAGGAGACCTTCAATCAAGCGACATGTTTAAATGCCGCATAATTGACGGGGCATGACTTAGTCAAATGTCCACAAAGCATAAAATAACATATTAAAATGTCAACATATAAAACATAATGACATATTCAAATTTAGAAGAAACAAACAAAGTCATGGAGGCCACAAAAAATAGAGGATATTCAAATTCTCAAAATATAAAGATGATAGCAAGGCAAGACACTCAAGGAAGTACATAAATAAAAACAAAAGCAATCAGCATAGACATATCATATTAGTCCATGGATCATATGTCTTAGCAAAAAAATGTAATGTGCATAGCATATCAACTATACTAAAAAATATATAATCATAGATAAAGGCATGTTTAAGTACATAAGCTCAAACATGATAATGTAAAATGAACATACAATGATATAATGTAGATGTATTATAATCAAAGAAGTAGATGCCCCTAATGTCCACATGACATGATTAAAAGGAAAGACCAAAATTTGTAAGAGCATATATCATGTCTTTATATATTCATGTATCACCTTTAAAACGTGTGTGAAACATGTGTATATATAAAATATTAATATGCAATATACCAATATGGAACCAACACTATATATGCCAAGTAGCTAATAAAACTTATAAATAATAATTTTTTTTTTTTGTTTTTTTGATGTTTTTTTATTTTTTCATTTTTTTAGAACATGTGAGACCTATTTAGTCTACAAGGTCTTCTAATTTAGGATCCATGATACTACGTGGTGGCCTTGATTTTCAAAATTATTTATATTTTAGAAGTGCCAAAAGTTTTTTTTTTGTTGGTAACTCACTATAAATAATCATTTTTACATGTCCCCAATATTTATTATATGGTATGTGAACCTCTTTGATGTTATGTTGAAAATAATACACTACTTTGTAACACTACAAATTTCTTTCATATTATTGAACCATTATTTCCTAAGGTGCAACATCATGTATGGTTATTGGTCTGTTACCCATATAGCAAGGTCTACTATATTTGGGCCACATGTAATGGGTAATATGATATACCTAATATATTACAGAAAATTAGGTGAGTGGCATGACTCATATATATTATGTCCAAAATGTTGTAATGTGGTAATACTAAAAGTTGTTACCTAATCAGTTACATCAACCTTGAGATGTGGGTAACTTTATTTTTGGTAAAGGTTAGATTTTCATACTTTGGCACCTTTGAGGGGTTGTTCAATTTGAAAAATTAGGTATTGTTTTATTTTCATGTTTTATACATAATTTATACGTAATTCATTTTTTATTATTTATTTATTTATTTATTTTTTATTTTATTTTAATTTAATTTAATTTAGTTTTCAACATCTTTCATTGATTTGCATAATGACCACTGATTTGATGATAATTGAACTATGGTAATCCATCTTTAGGAAGAGTCATTCTATTTGATATTTTTATATTAGGATGTAAAGATATCATGTGATGCTCAAGTAACATAGAAAGTATTGTATCCAAAGAATCTTGGTTTTTTTTTTAAATATTTATAATATATTATGAGGATTTTTGAGAATCATCCACATTTTCCCCTTAAATTTACTTCTTTTAAACTTTATAAGGTTAACTCAAGGTGTGCATCTAAGAGGGATGTATAGAATAAAAAGAATTTACATGCTCATTTTCTATTTGTGATTTTACATTATATTTAATTTGTTATGTATCATATAAACATGAGTTTAGATTATATGTACCAACACATTTAGGTTAAAATAGGTTATGTGAAAGATGCTAAACTGGATCAAAATTTAGATTACACATTTTCTTATCTATTATATCATAGGCAAAATCATCACCACTATCATAGTAGTATGAAACATGGTCATCTTAGTGCTTAGTATTGACCAATAAAATAAGATGAAATATTTTAGGTGTTTGTGGTTTTAGTATCATTATTTCCTTTGGTATTGGTTCTTATTCTCGATGTGCATCTATGAGCACTTTAGTGTTTAGTGCCTTATCTAAATATGGAAGTAATGTATCCATTGTACTTGACTCTCCCATTTAATAATTATGGATATTATCAAGAGGAATAAATTATGTAAGATTCACCATTGTATGAATACCTTTTGTATAATAACTTATCATTTTCAAAAATAAAAAATGTTCATCATTGGAAGGCATTGTCGATAGGATCCCATCATGTATGAATTTTAAACATCAACGTAAATTACATTGGACAACTTATATTGTGTGTATCCAAGGTCTACCCAAAATTAAATTATAATATAATGATTGATACATTACCTTAAAGGTGGTTTAATATATTTTTGGCCACAATGTTACATCCCAAGTTATTTAGCCAATCAGGGGGCTATGTGAATTATAAAATCCCTTGATATGTATCACTTAGTTTTTTAGAATATTAATGCTAATACCCATGGTGGTTAGGAAAGTTTTGATACAAATTTTTATGTCTAATCCATTAGAGAACACTTTTAATATACTTTTTATACATAGTTACTTGTATGAACAAAGATAACTCCTATTTAATTACATATTTATATGGTAATTCTATTGCATCAAAGGTGACCAATTTTGCTTTATTTAAAAATAGTTGTAAGATATATACAAAGTAAGATAGGTCAATATCACTTAAGACTTGGGTTTCATGCAATGATTCATATGGGATATCCTTATATATAATATATTGGTTTAGATGTTTAAGGATGAAAATTTTAATGTGTGTTGCCTAATTGGTCAACAAGGTCATATTCCTTAGATTTGATCATAAGTTTTAGCTTAGGAGGCAACTATTGTATACTAAAAGGTGGCATATTAGATTGAATACCTTTAATTTTTTGAGTAATGATAGGATGGAATGTGCAATATAATATAATTCATGGGTGAATAATGTGTGTGGGATGGTAGATGTCAGTTGAATAAGGTATAAGTGGAATAAATGGATGAGAGTATGCACATTGGCATCTATATACTAGTTATATATTATTACAATATAAATTTGGAAGAGAGATTAAGTATTGTTTCTATTTTAAAACCCTCTCATTATATTTATGGATATTTTTATTTATTTGGATGATACCTGGGATTAGTTTATTACAATATCAAATTATTTTTATAATTACAAATTGTAATATAAAATAATCTACACTGCATCCATATTGAACATATTGATAGAAAAGGAAATCTAATTTTTAACTTGTAAAATATTTTTGAATAAAAAAATTAGAAATAAAAATAGAGAACTAGGAAACCCTATATATCTAGGGTTTTATTGACAAAAGGTCAGGGTCACCAAATGTTTAACCATAATTATAAATTATTAGGGTAATCTAGGGTTAAAAGGGATAGAGATATCTGAGTGCACAAGGATGGTAGACTATCTTTAAATTAGGTCAATTACTTAAAAAACATAGATAAAACATATATTAAATTTATTATGATGAGATATGCTTAAGATGTAAAGTATAACTATGCTTGATATTACAATGATAATGAAAACAACATACTTAACTAGTTCTAATGCTAATATATATTTGGATTTTGAATAGGTAGGAAGTGGACTGGATCTAGATTCTATATCAATTTCTTGATTCTAAAAATTGTACTTCTATAGTCATATACATGTACATTGACATAAGACTATTTCATTAATGCTACTATCTAAATAGGATGAAGGTGTATATTATGGAATGCCTACTAAAACTAGATGTAATCACCTAAATTTTTATGATTTTTGGGTCACCTTATCCATGGTGTATTATATTTGGATCATGGATTATCTATCCTTGATAAATGGAAAAAACCCTATTTATTCATCTTCATAGTGGTTGTGGGAAA
>JARHVA010011111.1:0-92398 GCA_037957365.1 Torreya grandis
ACATCTACATCACTCAACCTTATTTTTATACAATATATTAGAAATATAAAGATAAGGTCATAATTAAATTAAGTACACACTCCTTGTCTTGATGAAGATGAAATATTCATAAAAATTTATAGAATATGGATGAGAAACATGACTTATAAGTGTTTTGTATTACTTTGGATTAATGGTCTAAATAAGTGTAAAAATATTAATATTCAGATTGTATAAAGTATACATAAATTAGGTAGATATAAATGTAAAATAAGATGTTTAATTGTATATTAAATTTTATATAAATGACCATGAAGACTAGGGTAATTAACATGCTATTATTTTATTTAGGTCTCATATTGTCGATGCATGTTGGGAAGGACTTAAATTAGATATATACTTAGTTAGAGTTAGAAACTGAGTATTTGAACCTACCTGGATGGATTCGATAACACATATACATCTATAGTAAATGAAGACATATGATCTCTTCTAGACATGTATTTGTGAGTTGTGTTGGTTCCATTATATATCATTGCACCCACCTATAAACCAAATTTATGTCCAATAACATAGGCTCACTATTATGCGTAGCTCCAAAATTATATTTTATTCACCTTAAAACCATAGCTTTACTTTTGACATTAGGTTTACCTATAAAAATGGGATAGATAAGATGAGTTGATTTGACCATAACATGTCCCTACTAAGTGGTTGAGGGATACTTAAATTACAATACTCTAAAGTTCTCAAAACTAACGTAGTTCTCCCAAATAGGTGTAAGTTTGAAATAGTCATCCACTTGTATGGATGCAAATTTTAAATTAACTTTCAAAACTTGAAAATATGCAAACATTACTTGGATTAGGTTGATTTATACTTGACCATGGCATGCAACTTTTAGTGGGTTTTGATTTGGAATAGTTTTGGATATTCTTCTCAATGTGTAAGTGATATATGTCATATTTATAGGTGATATATTGATATATGCCACATAATTTGTAAATAAGAATAGGCTTAGGCTAACTTTTTATAAATATTTGATTATTTGGTAACTTGCTTTTACAAAAAAAATAGAAATGTACGGGGTGGTCCATAGGAAAAAAATATTTTTAGGAAAATAAATTTTATAGTGCACATTGATGGATCTTATATAGGTGGATGAATTTGGTAGCTAGATTTCTTTGAATATAACCAAAGGCATTCAATGTATAGGAAATAGTGATATAATGATCTAATTTGATTATGATACTATGTAGATTAGGCATAAATTAAGGAATTCCTATAAGTGACTCATAGTAAATTGGGAAGGCCAATTCTATAGGTAGATGAATGTTTAATAAATATTGAGGACATAATTCATATGTGTATGTACATATCATGAATGTAAAAGATAGGTTAAGACTAACATTTTGTAATATCCAATACCATATTTAGATATCTTTAATAAGAGGCTTAGATGAAAAATCTAGATAATGAAAATACAAGGGGTACTTTCATATATAACTTCACTTGAGGAACATATACACATGGTATTGTATGAGCCCAAAATGTTCCTTGATATTTTGGGTTCACAATGTTCAAAAATATGGAAATTTTTAGGTGAAGATAAATGTTTTGGTCACAGTAATAAGGTAATTTGTAAATCATACCACTTTTTTATTCCCCTTAGTATGATTTCTCATGAATTTATCCCATTGGTCATATTTTCCATTACACATAGTTTAAAATCTCCCTTTTGGTTCACTTCCATGGTCACAACGAATTTCAGGTCCCACCCATATTGTAGCCTAGTTAGTATTCACTTGATTTATATGGGTTTGAAATATAATACTTGTATAAGTTTAAGTCTCTATGTGGTCACATTTGGTATATTTATGACCTAGGTTCACTTTATAAATATTTTCCCATTGCCACTTTGATACATTTACTATTGTAACACTTCAGGATATCATATATTACCAATAATAATTATACATAAAGGTTACATAGTAAGGTATCTGATTGGTATTCATAACTCACACTCTATGTCAAAGGAAAATACATAGATCAAAACACAAGTAGGAGCAAAAGATAAAGTTAGACTAAAACATGACACTTAATAACAAATATTTATATTAAGCACAAGCAATGACACCTGAGGGAGGGGGTGGAAGATCATCTTCAGGAGGTAGATTCACCCAAGCAAAAGGTTCTACAGAAGGAAGATCTAGGGCCACCTAGACATCTAGGTAATTTGTGGTCATATCAATAATCTATCCATTAATAGGTTGCATCTAAGAACTAGTGCTCATAAGAGAGACTTTGTGAGAGCAAGTTGTGTCAATTTTTCCATTCAGTAGTGGCAAGCCCCACCCTCTTGCATGAAAGTGAGGTGACAAGTGGTTGAGTCTACATGAACAACTTTTATGCCTTATATGTGGCAGTGGAAGCAGTCCCTAAGGTAGCTCACCTGGTGTTTCATGACTAATAGTGTAAGGGGAACT
Source organism: Torreya grandis (assembly GCA_037957365.1). NCBI lineage: Eukaryota > Viridiplantae > Streptophyta > Pinopsida > Cupressales > Taxaceae > Torreya > Torreya grandis. The sequence goes on from JARHVA010011111.1 coordinate 2,466, forward strand.
CCCCTAGTGTTCCAAAAATTCCTTGAGATGGAAGAAATCCATCAAAACCTTATCAGTTTGGACTTGTTTCTGCATAGAGGCTAAAGATATTATAAATACCATATCAATGAGTCTAAAATCATATGATCAAACATAATTATTGAAAATAAAATTATTTTGGCTTTCCATAATTAGAAAAGAATGATGGCCATGAAAAAATTCCATAGAAAAATAATAAAAGTTGGCTAGTTGGCTGAGTCCCCTAGAAGAAAAAGCTACCAAGAAAATATCTTAAGGTGATAAGGCTAGAATAGGATATAGATCCACCTCCAAGTAGATTGGGAATGAGTTTAGAACCAAAATACATGTTATAAATACTCACATTGGTGGCATGCATGACACTTGGGTAGAGTGATGCTCATGTGAGAGAGTCATTCCCTACACAGAGGCCTTGGTAAATAAGGCACCATATAAATTAGGTGAGCTTAGGTTTGATCTTATCATGCCAAATTCTATAAAGTTTAGAAAGAAAAGTTTTAAGAGAGGATTTAAGTCCCCAATGCTTATTGAGATTATAGAGATCAGGAAAGAAGGGGATCATGATGTGATATAGAATGCCTAGATAATAATTCTTGAAATGGGTGTCACAATTCTAATGCCAGTCTTTCCACCAAGCATGGTGAGGCTACAAACCAAGATTATGAAGCATAACATTAGGAATTATCTCTTCAATATGAAACATAAAAGGTAAGTCTACCTTATTTAATTAAAATTTATATTTCAAGGCGGGCCAAAGAATCTAGTCCCTAGTATAAATTGAATCATAGATGGTAAGAATACCTTCCTGAAATACCCTAATGGTTTCTTTCTTAGCATTTTAGCCAAAAAACACTAGTTCTTGTCATAATATGAGACCAATATATGTTATGATTATTGAAAGATAAACATATATGAAAAACATCCCCAATACACTTCATGTGAGGCTTGATAGCTTTGAAGGCTTTCTATATTAATTTGGCAACAAATGATCCTTCAATTTTGATAGGAGTTATGGTGATAAGAAGGGAGTGGAAACCTATATTCTTCCAATTGGGATTACCATAGGGTTCCGTATAATAGATACAATGCCTTAGAAGGGTTTTACAAGCCTCATTACCTTCAATGGTGTGAATCACCCATTTATCACATAAAGTTGCATGCTACCTATAAAGGTTAATAATTCCCATTCCTTTGTCCTAAGGGGGAAAATAAATATCCAAGGTGACATGATGGAATCCTTTGGCATGTTTGGAATTAGACCAGAGAAAATCATTGAGGATTTTGGCCAAACTATCATAAGTCACTTAAAAGGAGCCCAAAAAGAGGAAAAATAAACATGGGTGGCCACTAGCATCTTGATATAAATTTATAACTTCCCTACTAAGGATAACGGTTTGGTAATCTAGTACTCAACCTTCTTCTGCACTCTTTTGATGACATACTACCACAACTCAATCAAAGAAATGTCAAAGGCAAAAGGGATGACAAGAAATTTAAATTATTTTTTGTGTGTAATCCATTTACAATTAAAATAGATAATCCATTCAAGAATAGGCATCATACTTTGTTTGAAGCATTACATCTTATTCCATTGCAAATGAGAGCCTAACGCCAAACAAAAGATATCAAGGCATTTCATATCTTCCTGAAAGGTTCACTCTTTTTCTTCAAGCATGAGGAAAGTATCATCTACAAAGTGACCATTAATGAGTTGGGAAGCGTGGTTAGGAAAATAGATACCATGAGCCAAACCTCACTCAGCTCTAGAGGCAAGGAGATATCTTAAAGCTTTCATGGAAAGAACATATAACTCCAGAGCTAGAGGACACCCCTACCTAATGGATTGTTGTAGATCAATATTATTCGACTTGAATACATTTTTGGTGAGGCAAGTTGAGGCATCTAAAATCAAAGTTTAGACTACTGAAATAAAGAAATATATAAAATTTAGAGCCTTTAACATGGCCAAAATAAAAGGCCACTCAATTCTATCATAATATTTTTAAAAATTGATATTGAGAAAAATGGTTCTCTGAAGAGAAACTCTAGCTGATTCCATGGCTTCCCAAATGGAAACAAGGTTATATAAAATATATCTCACTTTAATAAAACCATTTTTCTTATGTTGAATAATGATAGGAAGAATAAAATTGAGCTTATTGTAAAAATATTTAGAAAGGATTTTTACAAGACATTCAATAAGGTAATGGGTCACCAACTAGTAAGAATCTTTGGATCACCTGCTTTGGGTATGAATTTAATATTACCTTGATTAACTAAAGCTACCAAAGAATGTTTTTATATGGATTATTTGTAAACTTGAATCAAGTTAGGCTTCACAAACTCCTACGTGGATTTATAAAATTCACATGGAAATCCATCAAGACTTGAAGCTTTGTCATCACTCATGCATTGGAGAGCATCTATGAGTTCTTAGAGGGTTAGATAATATTAATAAAGCTTATGGTTAGACACTTTAACATTTTAAAGAACCACATCGATGCATTATTAAAAATCTTGAGATCTTTTAATCATAATCTCTTGGGCTTGGAACACTAATTTTTAGTGATCCATGAAGGCCGAAGAGATGTCATGAAGGGAAGTGAGCCTAGCTTGGGATGCCTTGATGGATTTGATCTGATCATGCACCTATTTGGATCTAAAAGAATTTAATAAGTCCTTGGAAGCCTTATCACCAACCTTGAGATGACATAACGTGGAATATAATTGTTCCCTTTTAGAAGCATGGCTTTCTTCCACCTTAATGTGGTGTTTTAATGAGGCAACAAGATTATTCAAAGTAGTGTCAAAAGTATTGAGATAAATGAGGTAGGAGACCCTTTGAAACTCCTTCAACATATCATCCTCACTGCATTTCCTAATATGCACAACTTATTTCCCATAGTGGAGAAGGTAAGTGGTGGTGCATAAAATGGCCTCATTCCACCACTCAATCCAATTGGTATCATAAGGAGGACAAGGGGACAAATTGCATATTTGGGAAATCAGATGGATGGTATCAGCATGTATTAAAAGAGAAGTATCGAGGATGAAATAATTACATGGCACATTGTATTTCTCTATGGCCCATTCCACTCTGTAAGATATATGATAATGATCAAAGAGAACTAAGTTAGAATGGATAGTGATAATATAAGAATTAATGTTGGAGAAAGATAAAAATATTTTTCTTGGACAACATATAATGGTCAAACCTTTTTAGCATGTGGTGATCCCCAACATGATAGTTACACTACATAAATTAAGATGTGTTATTGGAGTATAGGTTTGATAAGACCCCATTTATTTTTTAAATAATACCATGCTTCATGTTATTTGATGTACCACTGCATAGGCAAGGCACCAACTTTATCCCTAGAAATTTCAACCATATTAAAATCCCCATAAATGAGCCACATGGTAGGGGGAGATTGTCAGACAAGAAAAACCAATGCATAGATCTATTAGGACCATCATTAGGGGCATAAATGTTGAGAATTATTAGTGGTAGGTTGTGTGTGCATTGTAACACATGTAATATAGGTGACATGTCAGATGGATCATAAATATGTAGACAAGGAATATAAGTGATAGGTCATATGGATCACAAATTTGGTTGTAATTTGTTTCTTTTTAGATTATTATTATACTTGGTCTAAATGTTTGTTGCAATAACTTGGAGGATGCACTTGTAGTTGGTATGAGATAAATAGTTTGGAAGTTACAAATAGTTACGAACATAGTATAAGTAACCCCTTTTGGGATTGTAACAGGCTACTAATGTTGAATATTTTTAAGTCTTAATGTTACATTCAGTCTGAGTAATTAAAGTTCTTGATCTATATTTGAGTAATGCCTAAAATGAAAAGTTATACTCAAGTGTAGGATTGTAGACAATATTAATAGATATTTAAGAGTTATTTGCATCTTTTGAGAATATGTGTGTTTGTTTAATGTCCTTTTCTATGACTCCTATTAGTATCATAAATAATATTTAAATATTAATTTGAGTTATATTTCAAAATAAGATATGAATGGTTTTAGAATATATGTGTTGATGTTTGAGGTTAATAATTTGTAATAGCCCAAATCTATGCATAACTATTTATAATGGTCTTCTTGTTCCCTATAGTTCTTTTCTCTCCTTTTTGTAAGAGTAACACCTATTCCTATAATTAGCATGTTTTGAGGTCCCTGAGAAACCACTGCTAACAATGGTGTGGTGAGCATGGAGTCACTATTTTTAGGTATGTTACAGTGTCTACCTAGCCAATGAGATGTGGAATATTGGTTACACCAGAAAATCACCGAGTTCATATAAAATGAAGCATAAAAAGTTGGGTGTTTTGAATGACATATTGTACAAGAAAACATTTATGATGAAATATTATGGTACAAGCTACCTAGATTGTTGGCTAATTAGTTGGATCATCTAGAATATCATTGTTCTAGATCTAGACCAACTGTTGACATTGTATGGATCGAGGAGAAAATAAAATAACTTCAGATGTTGGAGAATAGCTGAAATTATGTGATAGATCATTGGTTAGCCAAAACCATTGATGAATATATTATAGAGTTTGTAGTACAAGGCTATGTATAATTTGAAGGGGAAAATGACCATTTGTGTAAGTGATAAGAGTGAAATTTTTGAAGCAACTCCCTATGCTAGTTAAGATGTTGGTTGTGTAAAAAGTAATGGTACCTAATCCCTTTAAAATGGAGTAGTCACTTCAGGTGCCATGGGGATGTGTAACAAATGGTTGAATGGTGAAATAAAATGTGGAGATATATTGAATTTGAGGTGAGAATGAAGGGTCAATAGGATCAATAATGAAATAATATCCTATAATTAAAACAAAAATTGTGACAAAAATGGAGCTAGAATCTCTTAAGGAATACTTATGTACCTATGAATAGGAGTAAAAGAAGCAGTAGAGTAGGATAAAAGAGAAAGGATGAAGGAAGGGAAGTGAAGTGAGATGAAGGAATAAGTGAAAAAAGTGGGACCTAGATTAGTAGAGGAGAAAAGAAAATAATAGAGGAAAGAAGAGAATATGAAGCTAGTAGTGTAGAGGAAGATCAAGTTGTCAGTAGTCTTACATTGCAGTTATATAAAAGAGTATTCCATATTAATGAATTAGAACTCTCGCTTAAGGATCAGAGAGAAAGTCATAGATGAAGAAGCATATGTTTAAGCTCCTAAAATGACAAGGATAGAGGTTATGGCTATTCACCCTGAAGATTCACATCTCCCCATCAATTTATTTTCAACATAGTAAGAGTTTCATAGAAGCTTTAGAAGATAACAAGTGGTGAGGACTAGTGACTGAAGAAGTCCATAACAAACCAAGGAAAGTTTTAGAGAAAACATATAACTAGGTAGTGAAAGGGTTCATAAGAGATCAAAATATGGGCATAAAATCCTTAGCATTATTCTAGATTGACCCACATGTTCTTGAACAACTGAATGAGTGGATTGCATAAATACAAATTTAATAATAAGGGAATAATTTAGACACTTATTTATTATCAAATCCAAATCAAATGCAATAGATAATGAAGTCCCTGCCTAAAGAAACATTGATAACATAGGCGAGTCTTACTATTTTATAGACACCTTTGATCCAATAGCCAAGTTTCTTAGTTATGACAAATCCCAATATGACATTATAGTTGGGTGCCTTTATCCATCTCATACAATATGATGGGTTTATGGATCTTGAACTATACCTACTTGCTTGTGATATGAAGTGGAAAGCTAAAGGAGTCAACAATGATGCAGTAAAGAAATGTGTATTGCTTGGTACCTTATCAGGATGAGCCTTAGAATTTATATTTCTCAAGGACATGGTCTGAGCAAGTTAGTAGGATGTGAAGAATTGGTTATCATAGAATTTAAAATAAATAAAAGTTCTAGAAAAACCATCCAAGACCTCAAGAAAATTTGGCAAGGAGAAAAAGATACTATTAATGACTATGACTGTATATTTTCTAATATAATAAACAAATTCAAATTTGTCCTAGAATACAAGGATAAAGTTGCCTAGCTATTATAAGGCCTACGATCATGAATAAGTTTTGCCATTGCACAAACATAGTATTCTACAAAAGTAGAGGTAAGGATGACTTCAATCTGTGTAGCGTTGATTGAGTATTATGGATAAGATTTAGACCCAAGTTTGCAAATGGAGAATACACTACAAATTCTCATAAAAATGTTAGAACAATAATAAGACACAACAACAATGCCAAGATTAGTCTATGGTGTATAGAGTGTGGAAAATAAGGGCACCATACAAATGAATGTCCTTGAATAAAACCAAAATTCTATAATATATGCAAAATTGTGGGACATGCAACATCTCAATGTCACCTTCTACAATAGTATGTGAAGAGCCCACATACATTGTACTATAAATTTTGAAAATCTCATAATCATGATGAAAATAACTATAGATCCCTTTAAGAAATAAAAGAAGACATCACCAAAAATGTTTTTGCGGTAGTTTCCCAAAAAATAACTACTACAACTCAAACTAATCTAATTTTTGAGGCCAATAGACAAGGTACCAATCCTGATGTCACACCATGTGCAATAAAGGTACCAGTCTATCACCCTAAAAAAATGCCTAGTTGGAATCAACCTGTACATAATTGGACACCTCTTGTCTATAATTGGAATTCATGGAATCTTGAAATTTTGTAGCCACAATAGCCTATGTGGAACCATGATCATCACAATCCCAATATGGTGGATATGTAGGTTTATAACAAACTCAACCATGGAATGCCTAATTGAATCCTATGGACAAAAAAAAGCAATAATCCTATAATTGGGGATTTAAAGATAATATAGGAGGAGGTGGCTATAGGGGAGGATATCAAGGAGGTTCACAGAGAGGAAGGGTAAATGGTTCCTAAAGACAACCTATTCAGTGTTATGTGTCCAAGGAATTTAACCATGTACATAATATTTGTCCCTCAAATCCCCAATGATAAGCCTACTATGTTTATTATTGAATGTTAGATAATCATGACACTAAATATTATCTAGTCCCAGAGAAATAATGTGAAGATAAAGTAGTGTAGAATATAAACCTAATCAACACCAAGCCTTGATAAGATGTTATATAGGTAGTAATGTGAAGGAAGCATGCAGCGCAAAGACTATATCTTATCCAAATGCCATAGGATCATGTCATAAATAAGTTTCATGTAGATAAGTATCCTAAACCTACTAATGAGAAAGGCATAATGAAGGAAGATTCATAGATTTAAAAAAAAAAATCAATAATAGGGGACTACAGAGGTATATGATGCCACCATAGATGCATAGATGTACACCAAATTATGCATATTATGAAGAAATATGGAGTGGTGACTGCATTGATGGATCTACTCAAATTAATTAGTACCCTATAAAATGAGAATACATCACAAAATATATCAAACTTACCTCATAATTTGTTAGATTGTGCATAGAAAGGTCAATAGAGAATGAATAAACTAGTCTGGTATGTTAAAATGAAAACTCTATGGGACATTAATGCTAGGATGGACATTGAAATAGCTAGATATGAACTACCAAATGCCATATTTAACTTTATTAGTACAATAAACATGATTCCTAGATCGATGTGGGAAGTGATTAGAATACCTCTAATGAGATACAGTCTAATTACACTCAGTTTGGCATATTATGAGAGAGTGGAACCTATTGGGTGGTTAGAGGACATAGAAATCAAAATCATATACCTGAACCTATGAGGAAACTTTGAAGTTATTGATATGAAGACAATAGCTACACATTAACCTACACTGATTGGAAAGAAGTGGGCCTATGAAATTCAAATGACAATCAACATGGTAATGGACCATCTAGAGTCTCATAAAGATGACAAGATCATTGTGATCCTATTGAATAAAGTAGAGGCTAAACCTTATATAATCCCTAAGGAACTAGATTCACCATACTTCCTTATAGGAAACAACTAGATGAAAGTCAATGCATAAAGGGAACCATAGGCACTATGAGGAATGGAATGCAACTTTTTGTATGATAGTTCCAAACAATCTCTAGAATATTTGCAAATTGAATCACTACTAGGGAAAATGGTACAAACAACATACAATCTAATGTTTCATCACATAGATATGCCTCAATTGGACCAAATAGAGACATAATCTATGTCAATAAGGTCTCCTACCCATTCTAAAGTAGAATTTATATATCAGATAAGTCACACTAATAAGGACTATGTTGACCCTACCCCAGATGGCATACTACCCTAAGATACAATCTCCTTAATCAACATCAATTCAAATACCCATATGTTGAACTAGGTAAAAGGAGAGTATGAAATATGGCCTCTACACATAGTCTTTGCAACAAAGCATTAAATACCTTAGTATTTTTCTATTGAGTATATCAACCACTTCATTTTATGATTCTAATAGTTTTTACCAGACATCTATCAAAGGATTAGTGTACTCAACTATGTGTTAAAAGGAATAACTATAAATTGGTGTTTAGTTTATCAAGATGAGAGGCTAGATTGGGAAGAAGTATGCGATATGGTGATATCTCAGTTCTAGTTACCATAGAGAGTTAGAAGAGGTTGGTCAATATTTCAAGAGGGATATTGTCCATAGCTTCATATCCTTAAGTGTATTAAAGTTTAGACTTTAGAGGGTGTGGCTTGTAAGTATTGGGTACACTATTTCAAGTATACCTTAAGTGTTATTTTTGACTATGTGGTATTACACCAAGAACACTAGATGGAAAGAAAGCATTGGATGCAAGTCCAAAGTGATTTCATTTAATATTATTTTTTTAGAGTGAAAACCATATAGAACATCAAGTATTATAAAAGATAAAAGTGTTTCTATGCCATGGTAAGGTTGAAGATATAGACTATTTGATGGCATCTGCTTCATAACAAAGCACAGTCTGTAACTTGAATGATAACCTATCAACTTATCGAGAGTAGAAGAGAAAAGAACTAGCCAAGGTTCAACTATGTCATAGAATACAAGAACAAGATGAGTCCACCTTAGACTTAGAAATTAAATAAGATATGGATCTCGCATAGATGTTTGTGCTAGAAAGAGAAGTTGAGAAATTACTAGAGTTGATCACAAAATAAAATGAATAATATAGACTATGGCAGTTACAAACCATGCATAAATAACCCTCAACTCAGAATTGGAGTTGACATGCAAAATTTAGAACTCTAAAATATATATAAAACTCGACTTGCTATTTTTAGCAACTTTTATTCTTAATAAGTTTTACATGCAAGTGTGTGAAGCTCTAAAAATAAAAAAATAAAAAAAACACTAAAATTAACCTATCGGACAAATATCAACTGAAGTTGAAGTCCGGTTATAAAATTGGATAATTTTTAAATTAATAAAATATTGAAAATAATATTAAACTACAATTTCAAACCCTTATATGGTCACGTATGGCCTCCTAAAAATATAACAAATGTCCCATAATTGGAAGGTAAGGTTATGGATGCATTAGAAATTTTGAGACAATTATTTTGGCACAAAGACTAACTAAATGGAGATAGAATCAAAAGTTATGGCCTCTGGATCATTTTCCTCTTGTTGAAAATAACTCAGCTCCTACAAGTTGATTTGATTGTACTATTGCCATTTGATTCTTATCAATCTCCTTCAGCTCCCATTTTGTAATCCAAGTGTTTTTTTCCTACTCTAATACTTCCTACTATACCAAATACCTGTCATAACTTCCTTATCTTGTGTTTATTATCTTCTTATCCAGAACTTGCACTATCTTTTATTTCTTCTTCTTTGGCACCTATTGCTTCCAATCGAATTCTTCATCTTCTTCACCATCACCATCTTATCCATATAAATCATATAAATATGAAACATTAATTACTAGAGAGATATCAAAATTTTGTGTTAAACTCACCTCATAAACATTGTCATTGATTTTCTTCACAATTTTGCATGGTCCAATTTTCTTGTACTTCAACTTGTTACATGTGCCTTTCAAAAATCTCTCTTTCCTCAAGTAAACCATCACTAAATATCTTTCTTCAAATATTTTCAACTTTTCTTGACATCTACTATTTCTTTATACTTCTCATTACTTTCCTGTAAATTTTTTCTTACTTATTATTTTAACTATTCTATATGTTCTGCAAATGCTTCTACATCATCACTAACTCATTTTACAATTGGTAAATTTACCAAATCTAAAACACTCATAGGATTCTCATATAAATAATCTAAAATGCTGATTTTCCTATTGATCTATTTACTAAATTATTATATGCAAACTCAACTTGTGTTTAATCCAAATCCCATTGTTTGGGCTTCTCTCAAACTATGCATCTCAATAAATTTTCCAATTTACTGTTTACAACTTCTGTCTATCCATATGTTTGGGGGTGGTATGCACTACTGAATTTTAGCATAGTCCCCATCTTCCTCCATAAATTCCTCCAAAAATGACTTAAAAAATTAAGTTTCCCTATTTGATGTAATGGTTTTTAGAACACCATACAATTTCATAATATCCTTAAAAAATAGTTCTACAGTTATAATGGCATCATTGGTTTTCTTACATGCAATAAAATGAAACATTTTAGAAAAGCTGTCTACAATAACAAAAATTGAATCATTACCTCTCTGTGTCTAGTAATCCCAACACAAAATCCATACTCAAATCTATCCATTATCCTCTTAGAACCAGTAATGGCATGTACAACCCTGTATTTTATGCATGTTATTTTTCCAGACATATCCTTTACCTTGCAACATATCTTGTCACATCGTTATTCATATTTGGCAAAAAATACTTCTCCTCCACCAAAGCTATTGTCTTTGTCTTACCAAAATGTCCATCCAAAACAGCACTATGAATTTCTCTTATAATATTATATCTTAGAGACCCAATTGGAATACATAATTATTTTCCTTTGAAGAGATAACCATCTCGCATAATATACTCTTCATAATAATTACTTGTATCACTTTTCAATGGATTCATTCATTATTCAACTATCTTTCCAAAATTTGGATCGGTATCATAAAATTATTTAATAAATTCAAATCCAACAACTTCACTCACCATAGTATTTAACAACCCCACTTGTCTATTCAAATCATCAACTACCTAATTTTGTTTTCCTAATTTGTGCTTCAACGTAAAAGTATAACCCTGCAAGAAAGACACCCACTTTACATGCCTACTATTTAACTTCTTTTGAGTGTTCACATACTTCAAAGACTCATGATCAATAAATATGATAAACTCTTTAGGTACCAGGTAATGCCTCCAATGTCTTAAGAGGACCTTTTTACATAATTTGGACTTATTTCTATAAATTAGATTGAAGATTATGTTATAAAAAGAATAATTTTCATACATTCCAAATAAATTATACTAGGCCAATGGTAATATTTTAGGTGTATTCCCTATAAATTGTATTGGAGAGAATTTATATCTTAAATTTAAATAATTTATACTTATTCTTAATAGTTTTTAAATGTTGGACTAGTAATAAGTCCAATTAATTGAAATAGTCCTTTTAATGTTTGTACAATGGCATAAAATTCAACATCATACGTAGAATACTTTGTTCTTACCTCATTCAATTTCTCATTGAAATATGTTATTTGCTTACCTTCTTAACTCAACACAACACTAATCCCCATAAATGAAGCATCATAATCAACCTTAAACACTTTGCTAAAATTGGGTAATACTAGAATAGGTTTTTCTGTAATTTTCTTCAATGACTCAAAAAAAATTATTATTGCCCTTGTCCATTCAATTTTTTTTTTCTCTCATAACATTTTTTATTGGTGAAATGAGATTATTAAAATTCTTAATAAAATTTATATAAAATGTTTCTAAACCATGGAAACTTCTTACCTCTGTGATGCTCTTTGGGATAGGCCACTCAACAATTTACTTTACTTTTTCTTCATCAATTCTTACACCATCTGTTGAAACTGCAAATCCTAAAAATACCAAACTATTTTACATAAACATTTAATTATTCAAAGTCACATAGAGATTGTATTTTATTAAAAATTCTAATACCATTCTCTAATTATGTAAGTGCTCTTCTTTAGTATTATTGAATATTAAAATATCATCAAAATCAACCACCACAAACTTACCACTATATTCTCGTAGCATTATGTTCATCATCCTCATAAATGTGTTAGGTGTATTAAATAACTTTAATGAAATCACCATCCACTAATACAAAACATCTCTAGTCTTGAGTGATTTTTTATATTCATCTCCTTTACGAATCTGAATCTGATAGTATCCACTCCTTAAATCAATCTTGGTAAAATATTTTGCTCCTATAAAAAGATCCATCATATTATCTAAACAAGGTATAGGAAACATGTAATTAATTGGAATTTTGTTGATTTATCTACTATCCCAACACATTCTCCACCCTCCATATTTATTTAGAGTTAGAAACACTGGTGTTGCACATGGACTCATGCTCTCCCTTACTACACCCTTCCTCACCAATTTAGTAACATGTTTATTTAGTTTTGCATGTTCTATTGGAATCATCTTATAAGTTACTTTATTGGGTAGAGATGATTTTGGAATCAAATCAATATGATTATGATTATCTCTCTTTGGTGGTAAACCATATGGTAACTCATCAGGTATAACATCTTCATATTATTTCAAAACTTCTACTTTTGCTTGTATTTGCACCACTTTTGTGTCTTCTTTCTTTGATACTAATACATAGTATCATCCTACCATCTTAATGTATTTGATAAATTATTTTGCAATAATCATGCTTTCAGCCTTACCTTCTTCTTTAAGAGGTAATAAAACTACCCCCATACCACCTTTCTAGAAACTATATGTGTTCTTTGATCCATCATGAACTACTTTTCTATCAAACTACTATGGCCTTATCAATAACACATAACATGCATCCACTGGTATAACATCACACCATATTTCATCTTTGTAAGTTTTATTTATACAAAATTAATTACACCTTTTATCTATTATAACTTCATTCCCTTTCTTAAACCATGAAATCCAATAAGGATTATGATGTTTTTTCACACTACAAACCTAATTTCTCAATCATATCTTTAGAAACCATATTTTCACAACTACCACCATCTATAATTACTTTGCATATATTACCTCCTAAAGTACACCTTGTTTGAAATATGTTTTTTCACAACCATGCATCACCGCCTTATTTATTTTGCACATGTTCTTTCCTTAGAGCAATCATTATTCTTCTCATAATGAGATTTTCTTCAATATTTTCTATTGGAATTTTAGTATTTTGATCTTCTATTTCAGCTTCAACTAAATTCACTCTTGGATGATCCTATTACCGTTTTTTATTGATATTGGTAGTGTGGAAACTCAAACTCTCTATGACCTTTTTCTCCACATCTATAACAAGCATAATACCTGCATTGATTTGGAAACCATCTTCTACCACCATGGTAGCTTCATCCTCTCTAAAATCCTCTTCCTCTTTGTTGGTATTGAAACCTTTTTGTATTATATTCTTCTTTTTATGCACCACATTATGATTCTCCTCTAGTGGTATTAAATCCACCTCTATTTGTATTAAATCCACTTCATCCCCTTATTGGAGGGGATTATCTTCTTCTTTTCCCAATAGATGTTAGTTTGAAATTATGTCTATTTTGTTTTTCTTCTATGTTCAAAGTTAATTGATAAGCTTCCTCCATGAAAAGTATTCTATGCATGCTTAATTCATCTTGAAAGAAAAATCAAACTATTTATATACCTTGAAGCTATCTATTCTTTTGTTTCATCATGATCTAATCATATAGAAATCTTGTAAACTCATCTATATACTCTTATATATTATGATCCTTTTGTTTCAAATTTTGAAATCTTCTATATAAGGTTTGTGTATAATCCACATGAAGAAATTTATCCCATAGCTTCTTCTCAAACTTTTTCCATGAGTTGATCTTCTTTTTACATTTTATCTATCTTTATTTCTACTAGTGATCCCACCAAATCATTGCATGACCCTTTAATTTTATGTATGCAAAATTTACCTTCTTGTCTTCTCTCAAAGTTATCCATTCAAAAAACTTCTCCATGTTGTTCATCTAATCTATCAACTCCTCTAGTTTTAAACCTCTTCCATAATATATTACTTCAACATCAATTCCTTTATTCCTTCCTTCTAAATCTCTAACCATCCTCTCTTCCATTGATTATGGTTATTCCTGTTGCTCTTCTTGAGGAATTTACTCTTCATGATTTATGTCATCATTGACATCATCTTTTTCTCTCCTTTATCCTTGATTCACAATGATCTCAATTAATTTTTTTACTTACCTCTGTAGATCTTGTATAATCTATTTCATCTGAGAAATTCCTCCTTGTTCTCTCACTATCTCTTACACCTATAAGATTCGAACTTGATCTGAAACTAAATAATGAATCTGAATATTATCAAGATAATAAAATTATCAATAGGGAAAGATTATAAAATAATAACCTATATTGATTGGTATTGAATGATTCAAATAATTAAAAATGATGCATAAATAAGCCTCAACCCACAATTGGAGTTGACATGCAAAATTAGAACTCTAAAAATAAATAAAACTCAACCTACTATTTTTAGCAACTATTATTTTTAGTAACTTTTGCATGTAAGTGTGTGTAATTCTAAAAATATCTAAAAATAAACTAAACACTAAATTAACCTATTAAATTGTAATTTTAGACCCTTAAACGGTCATGTATGGCCTCTAAAAAATAATGAAAACATACTATAACTAGAAGGGTAGGTTATGGCTATATTAAATTTTTTGAGATGATTGTTTTAGTAAAAAGATGGGATCAAACAAAGCTATAGACCAAAATTTATGGCCTCTAAAATTTTTACCTCTTTTTATACATCGTAAACTAATAAATCATGTTAACTATGCTCCTAAAGTCAAAGACAATATTTAGGACTTCATATCTTGCAAGTTCAATATCCCATAACTTTTTAGTTTTCATGTAGTAGACTACCCTTTTTGTTCACTACTGACCCCTTTTGTGTAGTCTAACATGTTATACAACAAGTTTGTGATATTATATGATATGTCATTGTTTCGTAGAGTACTCACCAATTTAAGTAGATCTATCAAAGATATAGCTACTTTATCCTATCATAATATGTGAACAATCTACCCATACATTTATGCATCTACAACTACAACATCTCCTTCAAAAACTTTTTGATTTTGTATATTATATAGTATCCATGTTGATTTAGACACCATACACTTCTCTTTTACATGTTTTTGACACTTTTTTTATTGGACATTTATAAGAGAAATTATTGGGGTATCTCCGGTGTAAATCCTTATTTTATGTACTGGTTTCAAGTGACAATGTGTAATTGTGTAAGGTATTTAAGGTGCAAATTTACCATATTCACCTTGTGCACTAGTTTCTACTATCTCTATTTCTCTAGGACTGGACAATCCTTTGTATAGTTCTAACCAAATATTTTAAAATAAACACAAGAAGATTATCTCTATAGGTTTCAAGGATAATTTTGTATGATGTGATAGTATTCACCACACATGTAGTAGATAAGATGTTGTTTGCCCTATCTTTTGTATTATTTATGACCCTAATATCCTCCTTTGTGACCTTCTTTATATCCTCCCTATATTTGTGTATAACCCCACCCTTGTTGTTTTCCATCATATCTCACATATTATCTTTAAGGGGAAGGTGGATCCAAATTTGACTGTTATGGCATAGACACAAAATTCCAAGGCTATTGGTACCATGGGGATGGAGGTGTCCATCAACATGGTACTGAGGTGATGATGATGCCCATCCTATGGGACCCTAAGGTTAGTACTAAGGATATTATGGCATCCAATCAAGTGAAGACAACATAGCTTAGGTCATCTCCACATCTAAACTAGGAATTCTTGGTTTCACAAATAGAACCTACCATGCATCTACTGTAAATACATTCCTAGTGATGTTCTCCTTAAGTTTATGAAGTTCTTTGTATTTATTATCATCATTATTGTGGGATTTGAAAAAATTAAAATACATTCTATGTAGAAATTATATTTAATATTGTAAAAAATGACATTTGGTAGTGGGATGTCCCATTATGCAACAAATATTTTAGAACTCCATCATCTTGATTTTTGGACACTCATTCCTATGGTATCCTTCCTTAATACACTCCATTCACCATATAGAAACTTTAGGTGTGTTAATATCAAAAAGTTCACCTATATTTCATAGGAAAATATCTATCTTAACATTTATCTTTATAGTAGGTTGAAAAATTTCCCCATCGCCTTCTCTCTATTCAATTCAAATTATAGCTAATCAAGCCTCAACCTTATTAGGAAACTACATTTATGAAATATCAAACTGAATCGTAGGTCACAAACCTTCTAAGAAACACACATATTTGTTTATGTTTAAAAATTTAAAACTCACTTGGTTTATAAAATTTAAGAATCTATAGTCATAATCCCATACTAATTATCCTATTTTTTGGTGAATCTCCTTCAAGTCCTAAATGGTTTGGATTGGGAATTTATGTTGAGTATGGAGGCCTTTCTAGCTATCACATGACCTTAGTGGAACATTTTGGGGGCTTAGAGAGCTCCAAATATGTAGGGGAGCACATTTTCTTGTAACCATTCCCCACTCTACCTTTTATGGAACTATGCTTCCATGTGAGTGGAATATTCCTTAGATGTTTTTCTAATTTCCATGTTGACTTCCATGTTTTATGGAAGTGGGATTTACTTCCTTATTTTTAGAGACTTAGTTATTATCTCATTATTTTTTGTACTCCTTTTTTAGTGGAGAGATGAGGATGGCACATTCCATACTTAGATGGCTTCAGGATAAGCTTGACTAGGTGGAGGATGGCATAATTCCTTGAGGATAAGGCTATCTTGGATAAGCATGGTGTGTTTCTTCTTCTTGGGCTGATTTTTTCCATATTTGTTTATATACAAGTGGTGGCGTGACTTTTCAAATTGATGTTTATTTTTATAAGATGTGGTATAGCAGCTTGTGGTGTGATTTTATATAGGTACAGGTGTGGCATAGCATCTATGGAAGATTGTTGATAGATATCAGATTTGGATCAACAATTTAGAGAATTCTTTTGTGAATTCTTGAAGAGATATTCAGTCTCCATGAGAGGTTCTCTTTGGAGAGTTTGTACTCTTGATTTATTATTATTTTATTGAGAAATTTATTTGTGGATGTAGCCCACATTGGGTGAACCATGGTATACTTATCTCATGTGTTATTGCTGGTCTATATTTCTATTTTTTTTATTTTATCCAAAAAAGTAATATTTACTATGATTTGAGGATTTGATTTCATGATGCAAGTAGTGCATAGAGAAATCTAATTTTACACATTTAAAATTTGGTTTGTGTGTTTTAAATTTTAATTTTAGGTGAATTGAATTTGATTATAATTCATTTAATTCCTAACAACTGGTATCAGAGCTTTGGTTGTATTTTTTGTTAAAGTGGTAAATTATAGGAAGGGTTATTAGCTTGAGTGGGAGCTATGGGAGAAGAGATCAGATTCAATGTTGAGAAATTTGATGGAAAAAATTTTGGTTTGTGGAAAATACAAATGTAAGATTACTTGTATCAAAAGGAACTTCATCTCCCCTTAGAGGGGAAAGGAGGATAACTTGTAGCCATGAGTGATGCTGATTGGACATTTCTTGATAGGAAGGCATTGGGAGCCATATGGTTATGACTTGCATCTTCTATTGCATTCAACATTTCATATGAGAAAACTATAAAAAATCTCATGGATAAACTTGGAAATTTGTATGAGAAACCCTCTATTTCAAATAAAATATTTCTTATAAAAAGATTGTTTAATATTAAAATGTCTGAGAATAGTTCTATTGCTAGTCATTTAAATGATTTTAATATGGTTGTAAGTATGCTCACTTATGTTGGAATTGAATTTGATGATAAGTTTAGAGCTTTGCTGATTTTGTGTTCTTTACCTGATAATTAGGATAGCTTGGTTATGTTTGTGAGTAATGTAGTCCCTACCAAGTGAAGTTTAAATTTTGAGGATGTTGTAGGTATGAATCTTAGCAAGGAAATGTGAAGGAAGAGCATTGGTGAATCATATTTAGGGAATGATTTGACTATTAAAACTAGATGGAGGCAAAAGGACAAAAGCAAAGGAAATCATGGGAAATCAAAGGGTAGATCAAAATCCAGATCTAAAGCCAAGATGATATTATAGCATTGTGGGAAGAGTGGAAACTCAAAGAAGGAATGTTGGTCACTTCAGGATAAGAATGAAAATAAGGAGGAAATGAGTGAGGTAAATGTGACATCAGGTAATTCATGTTAGGATGCCTTAATTCTTTCTTTGGATTTTTTTTTGAGTCTTGGGTATTAGATTCATGGTCTTCTTTTCATGCCACCTCACAGGCATTATTTTACTAATTATGTTCAATAAAATTTGGGACATATTTATCTTGGTGATGATGAACCATGTGAGATAGTAGGGAAAGGTTGTATTCATGTGAAAATGTATAATGGGAACATGTGGCTACTTAAGGATATCAGACATGTGCCTATGTTGAGATAGAATTTGGTTTCAGTGGGGCAATTGGGTAGTGAGGGTTGTTCGATAATATTTACTATAGATTATTTGAAATTTATCGAAGGTGCTCTTGTGGTTGCAAGAGGTAAGAAAGTTGGTACATTATATTTGACTAGTAGTGTTTATT
This sequence comes from Torreya grandis, assembly GCA_037957365.1. Taxonomy (NCBI): domain Eukaryota; kingdom Viridiplantae; phylum Streptophyta; class Pinopsida; order Cupressales; family Taxaceae; genus Torreya; species Torreya grandis. Next base: position 21,290 of record JARHVA010011111.1, read on the forward strand.
CTTGTGATTTAGTTGTTACAAATGGAAATGAAACTATATGACACTACATGCTCGATCATATGAGCCATAAGGACATAGAGATATTAAAAGACAAGTTGCCTAGATTAAAATAAATTGATTTAGACTTTTGTGAGGACTGCGTGTATGGGAAATAAAAGTGAGTTAAGTTCTTGAAAGTTGGACCCATAAAGAAAGAACATAAGTTAGAGTTGGTATATTCAGATGTATGGGGATAAGATCATGTATCTTCTATTAGTGGTTTGAATTATTATGTAACTTTTATTGATGATGCAACTAGGAAAGTTTGGGTTTATTGCATTAAAAATAAATTTAATGTATTTAACAATTTTAAGAAGTGGAAAGCCTTGGTTGAGAATGAAACATGTCTCAAGTTGAAATGTCTCAGATCAGATAATGGAGGTAAGTATTGTAGTAATGCTTTCTTTGAATATTACTCTAACAATGGAATCCATAGGCAAAGGAAGGTTCTAGGAACTCCACAGTATAATGGAGTATTTGAAAAGATGAACATAAAAATAATGGAATGTGTTAGGAGTATGAGGTTACATGCAAAGTTGGCTATACAGTTTTGGGTAGAAGTAGTTAACACAAAAATTTATTTGATTAACAGAGGACCTTCAATACCTTTAGATGGAGGCATTCCTGAATAATCTTGGTCTAGTAAGAATGTTGATTATTCTTTTCATAGAGTCTTTGGATGTGAGGTTTTTAATCTTGTAAGAAAGATGATAGGACCAAGTTAGAGGCAAAATCATAAAATGCACATTTTTTGGTTATGGTGAGGATGACTTTGGTTTCTGTCTATGGATCATTAGAGATAAGAAAATATTTTGATCTAGAGATGTAATATTTAATGAAAAAGTAATGTATAAGAATCAGTTGCAAGAACAAGAATATGAACATGAACATGAAAAGAAAGAGTACACATTATTGGATGACATTACAGATGGAAAAGTATCCAATGAATCAGTTCAAGAACCTTCTACACAAAGACCCAAAAATCCTATGTTAAGAAGGTCTTCTAGGGTAATAAGAGCACCTGAGCATTTTTCTCCTTCTTTGAATTATTTATTACTCATTGACAATGGAGAACCAGAGTGTTATGAGGAAGTAATGCAGGTAGTTACCAAGAGAAGTGGGAGCAAGCCATGGATGAGGAGCATAGATCTCTCATGGAGAACTAAACATGGGATTTGGTAAGGCTACCCAAGGGAAAAAATGCATTGCCAAACAAGTGGGTATATAGAATAAAAGAATAAGATGAAGGAATAAAAATGTATAAGGCTAGAATGGTGGTCAAGGGGTTTGCACAAAAATTAGGTATTGATTTTGGTGAGATTTTTTCTCCTATTATAAAAATGACTTTTATTAGGACTTTTCTTGGTTTAGTTAAAGTTGAGGATTTGAACTTAGAATAGTTAGATGTGAAAACTAATTTTATTATTGGTGATTTGGATGAAGAGTTGTATATGAAGCAGCTACAGGGATATGAGGTCAAAGGGAAGGAAAACTATGTGTGCAAACTAAAGAAGAGCTTGTATGTCTTGAAACAAGATCCACGATAATGGTATAATAGATTTGATTGTTATATGCTGGAAAAAGGTTATCAAAGGTGTAATTTTGACCATTGTGTTTACATCAAAGATTTTGATGATGGTTCTTTTATTATATTATTCTTGTATGTAGATGACATGTTAGTTGTGGAAAGAACATACAACATATTCATATACTTAAGAAACAACGTAGTGACTCATTTTCTATGAAGGATTTGGGTACAATGAAATAAATCCTTGGTATGAGGATTACTCTTGAAAGAAAGGAGAGGAAACTAATTTTATCCAAATTAGAGTATGTGAGGAAAGTCTTGGAAAGGTTTAACATGTTGGATGTTAAATCTATTGGTACTCCTTTGGCATGCCACTTTAGATTATCAAAGGAGTAGTGTCCCAAGATGGAGGTTGAAAAGCTTAAGATGTATAAGGTACCTTACTTATCGATAGTTGGTATTGATGTATGACATGGTTTGTACTAGGATAGATATTGCCCATGCAGTGGGAATTGTGAGTAGGATATGAGTGATCCTGGTTATGAGCATTGGAAAGCAATGAAATAGATTTTTTGGTACTTGAGAGGAACCATGGATGTTGCATTATGTTATGATAGATCAGATACCAATTTGCATGGTTATGTGGACTTGGATATGGTAGGGGATATTGATAGTAGGAGGAGTATGATAGGTTATATATTCACTATTGGAGATACAGTAGTTCGTTGGATTTCTAGGATATAGAAGGTTGTGGCTTTGTCAACCACAAATGTAGAGAATGTTGCTACCACAGAGGCTAGCAAGGAGATGATTTAGTTATAGCAGTTGTTTTAAGAGTTAGGCATGAGAAGGAAGTTGGGAGACTACATAATTATAGTCAGAGTGATATTCATTTGGCAAAGAATTTCACTTTCTACTTGAGGATAAAACACATTTATTTATATTATCACTTCATCATGATAGCTTTGGAGGAGAACTTGGTGAAGTTGGAGAATATTCATACTAGTTAGAATCCTATGGATATGGTGACCTAGGTGGTCACATTGGATAAGTTGATACTATATTCAGATTTAGTTTCTCTTAGTGGTCATGAAGTAGTGATAGATTCTATTCAGGAGATACGGTCTCCAAGTGGGAGATTGTTGAGTGTGGAGCCCTTTCTAGCTATCACATGACCTTGGTGGAACATTTTGGGGGCTTACAAAGCTCCACAAATGTGGGGGAGCACATTTTATTGTGACCATTCCCCACTCCACCTTTTATGGAACTATGCTTCCATGTGAGTGGAATATTCTTTAGATGTTTTTTCTAATTTCCATGTTGACTTCCATGTTTTGTGGAAGTGGGATTGACTTCATTGTTTTTAGGGAGTTAGTTGTTATCTCATTATTTTTTATAATCCTTTTTTGGAGGAGAAATGAGGATGGAATATTCCTTACTTGGAGGGCTTCAGGATAAGCTTGACTAGGTGGAAGATGGTGTACTTCTTTGAGGATAAGGCTATCTTAGATAAGCATGGCATGTTTCTTCTTGTTGGGTTGATTTCTTCCATATTTTTATACATAGGTGGTGGTGTGACTTTGCAAATTGATGTTTATTTTTATAAGGTGTGGTATAGAAGATTGTGGTGTGATTTTATATAGGTAAATGTGTGGTGTAACATCTATGGAAGATTTTTGATAGATATCAGATTTAGATCAGCAATTTAGAGAATTTTTTTGTGAATTCTTGAGGAGATATTCAATATCTATGAGAGGTTCTCTTAGGAGAGTTTCTACTCTTGATTTGTTATTATTTTATTGAAGAATTTTTTGTTGGATGTATCCCACATTGGTTGAACCATGATATACTTATCTCATGTGTTATTTCTAGTCTATATTTTTAGTTTTTTATTTTATCCACAAAGACAATATTTATTGTGATTTGAGGAATTAATTCTGTGATTCAAGTAGTGCATAGATAAATCTAATTTTACACATTTAAAATCTGGTTTATGTGTTTTAAATTATGATTTTATGGTGAATTAAATCTTATTATAATTAATTTAATTCCTAACAATTTATGCATCTTGAATTCCCGTATCAATTTATCCTTAATGTCTTACAAGGCCATTGCATTTGGATTATTATTGTCTATGAATTATGGAGATCTTCTTATCAAGAATCCTATAAGTTTCCACTTCTTTCCATCATTAGTGGCAACATCTTTAACCTACCATTTCATTTTGTAGGTCCACAATACTATTCGGGGTTAGTAGAACCATCATAAGGTGTCAGGGTCAAAAAATTCCTAGATTACGAGACATATTTCCTATGATTGGATAATTTGAATTGGACTTTAATGGTAGTTTAGGATTCATTGTAACTACCTTCAAATGGAATACTAATATTCCTCTTTTCTACCAATTGATAGGTTTCTGCACTTAGTTTCCTAGATTTAATCATAAACTCATCAAACCACTTAGAATGCCTATCAATGTTCTAACTATTAAAGCTCGTTAATAAATTAGGCATGGGGGATGTATCTCCTTGAAATGATCTTTTTCTAAAATATTTTTGTCACTTGAAATTGAACATGTCTATAATCTATGACTTTTCATCACTTCATCAAGAGATTGTCTTTCATCTTCCCTAAATAATACTCTCACCTGTAATTGCTTCTTAAAAATACCTTCTAAATATTCTAGTTCATTTTCTGTAACCTCTACATATTCTCTTTATTTTAATTTCCTCAAATCACTCTCCAAATCTTACACATTCTCTTTAATCTCTTTATTTCCCTTAATTAATTTTTAACTTCAATTTCCCCTTCTTTATAGTCTCTAATTTCCCTTGGAGGTCTATCTCCTCTTGTAGCCTTCAAACGCTTTATTCTACTCCTAATCACAGTTAAATGAGGATCATTCTATTTATTTCATCGTATTTTTTGTCACATCTCTCTTTCAAGTCCTAGAATTTTCTTATCCTTCTACTTGTTTTCTTCCTCCATCTTCTAGTTTAGGTTCAATTTTTGTCTCTCAATTCCTCATCATTCACTCCCTTTAGTTCTCATCCCTGTATCACCCTAGATGACTACTCCATATTGGCTATGATTGTCACAGTGGCCTTCTCCATAACCAACATCTTCAGAGGTTAGGTAGCCACTACATAAATTTACCTTTGATGGATATTAAAAATAAATCTCATGCAAATTCAAACACAATGTATCTTTGCATAGAAAAATCAATGATGTATCTATTGATAATGGTTTTTAGCTAATGATATATCACACTCACCCACTTAGTGTCTAAGATTCATAATATTTATACCTTTTCTTCAATATAGATGAAGTGTTCTATCTCCATCAACCTAAAGCAATAATATTATAGCTTGGAAAACCATATGACTAACAGTTTAGGCAATTCACACCATAAAACATCATAGATTTCACCATATATATGATTCATTATAATTTCCTTTGTGGTAATTATAATTCATCTAATCTCCACTTCAAAAAATAATTGAATTATTTCATCTAGCCATTGTTCCAAATCTATCTGACTTGGAAGCTATTTCAATATGTTTGAAGTATCCATGCTCACCACACCATTGTTAGTATAGGTTCAAGGAAAACTCCATCAGAACATGCTAAGAATGTTTTTGCGAGTTAGATTACAAGTTCATAGTATAGATGATGATATGATAATTTGATTCATTATTTATGTTTAGACTTAGTGAATATTTATTATAATATAAAAAATTACCCAAAGAATATCCATGATTTTATATTAATTAATACATTCACAAAAAATAAAAGAAAGAATGCACAAATAAAAACACACATAAAATTTCAATGGAACCATGAAATGATTTCTATTATCTCACAAGCAAATCTCTTACCTTTACATTTTTACAAGATTTATAGAGCAAGAAGACTCTGATGCTTCACATTCCTAACCTTTCCATTCTCTTTCCTGAAGGAGCCTTTTCAAATTATATATACTTTTAACATACAATGTAATATGAATACATACAAAATGATATACCTTATACAATATAATACACATTGCACACTTGTCATTCATACATATTCTACAATTTTATACTTTTTAAGTCTACTACCAATAAGGGTACTCATATGGAATTCCTTGAACTTTGACCACTTGATTTCATTGTATGTACATGAGGCATCTATACACTATAGATGGTACTGAATGAAATTTTTGTATCCAATAACATCCTAATAACATATTGAAGACCTATATAATTGGTAAGAATAGAAATGGAGTTTCCATTACTTCTAAATCAACTTGTAGAGGTAGTACTATATGTCCCAAATGATATTATGTATGTTATTCAAATGCTTTGACTATTCTTGATGTAGATTGGATATCTTGATCTATATACCCAAGGATCTAAAGGAGTTTCATAGTTGCATGCATTTTTATTGATTAATTATCAATCATGATACATGTATAGGTTTATTGTTGATGTATTATTTAACAAAGAGTGTATGCCTATTAGATCATCATCATTGATTTCATTACCATCAAATGTAATTATTGTATATGGTGCCAATATGCCTATAAATGTACTGATAATTTCATCTATTAGATGCACATATGATTTAGGATAAGGATGTACATTTTATAAATTATCTACATTCTCTATTGAACTATGGTTGTGAAAAATATTACTAAAACTTTTTAGCTTTGAATTGTCATTCTATTATGGTCTGATTTCTATTAAGAATTAGTATTTATATTGGGTAAAATACTATTTACAGGCACATTGGCACCTTGTACAATAATGACATTTGATGGCAGTGAAATATTTTGTCTATTAGATACACAAATGATTTAGGATAAGGATGTACATTTTATAAATTATATGCATTCTCTATTGAACTATAGTTGTGAAAAATATTACTAAAACAACTTTGAATTGTCATTTTATTATGGTCTAATTTCTTTTGGGAATTAGTATTCACATTGGTTAAAATACTAATTACTATTGATTATTTACCATATGGTTAATATAGTTATTATTGGTTAATGGGTTGATCATATATATTGTTAATATCAAACAATATATTACAGTTAGTTTATAGTTAGGTGGTGAGATATTAAAATCTCCCTATATATAGGTAATTCATCTGACACAATATATATATATATTGTGTCAGATGAATTAATATATTATGTGTTGTGTCTATTTTCTATAACCCTCCAAATTTTCAAAATCATACTTTCTACCTTAGTGATGACCTGGTCATAAAGCCTAAAACTATGTCGGGGACCCTTATATATTAGCAATATTAGTAGATGCATTTCAATTATAAAATATTATGATTGATTGATGATTCTATTCTTTGTTTTAGTGGTTTTGAAAAGCAAAGTGGATGAATGAATAAAATATGCATATATTGTTATACTCATGATCAATTACAATTTTGTTGACAGTTACAGTTCATATGCATTTGATTTATTTCAGTGATATGTTTGGAAGTATTGTGTTGCAATTTTGATATAATTGTTACAAATTTTCATATAATTCATATAGGGGATCTCAAGGACAAAGATTTGGAGCTCATGCTCAATCTCAAAATAGTTCTTCCATTTTATTGAACATCATCTTGAACATGATCCTTATCTGTAATTACAACCACTTATTTTTATAGGAGAACTAGTTGACCAGCCACTCCCTACTCATCAATTGCTTGGTATTCAGCCAAAAAATCAATTAAATAAAGAGGAAGCTCATGCTAAGAACCTTTAAAAAATTGCCACTCTCTTAGATACCCATGCTCCTTCAAATACTAAAGTTGGTGGGAAGTGTAAGAGATTGAACTTTTCAAGAGCTCATAGTGAACCAATCTTGAGGTCTGAAACACTAATTTTGAGGGGTCAAGGAGTTGTTAGTAAGAAGAATTCTACTGATATGTCTGATCATGTTGCTAAGAAGAACACTGTTGTAAAAGTGATAAAATCTGAAGCACCAAATAAGCTTAAGAAGCTTAAAAGGGTGAAGTTAGAAATTGATGACGATACATCTGAGACAGACACCAGATTGTTGCATTTTCTTACATTTAAAATGGAATATAATGTTTGTCTTGATCAGCAAGATAAACCTATTATAGAGGTTTTATCAGTTCTGAATGATTATTGGGAATAAATTTGTTTTCTTTGAAGTTTGATATAGTTTAAAACTTATTTTGGTATTTATTTTTGGCAGACATGGATAAAATAGATATTTTGAGATACAATTAATAATGCTTAAATTTAAAGTATAAATTACATTATGGTTTAAACAAGAGTAGGATTCATTAATTTATTATTTATTATTATGATTATTTATGTGTCCTACTTTAATGTTAATAAGATGGGTCCCCACCTGTTATGATTAGTACCTAGGTTCTTTCATTTTAATAGTTTGATTTAATTAAGAATTTAGAGTCTTAATTCATCTCTCCTTATATTATTTATTAACTAATTAACTTTATAAGTCAATTTGTTAATTTTAGCTAATAACTAAATAAAGTTAGTTATAACTTATTTCAAAACTAAAGTTAAAGAATAAAAGGAGATGAAACCTCATTTGAAGAAAGAAGTTGGTAATGAGGACTAAAATATTATTCTAAAGCCATTCTTTCATCTCTTTTTTCTATGCAATTTATTTGAGATAGTACTGCTGGGTGAATATTTTGTCAACCAGCTAACTGGTGAGAAAAATAGGTCTCTTCAACCACAGCATAGGGAGATTGGTTGTCCAGGTGTGCAGTTTTACTACATCAACAGGGGAAAAATCTCTCCTCTCATCAAGGGGAGGTTCCCTATTAAATATACGGAGCTATATACTATATATATAAGAAGAAAATAACACATGGGAGTAAGGTAAGCCATCCATCTCTCTTTTTTCAAAGATGATGTTAAAAACTAGAGGAGAAATCATGGGTGATTGGTGAAGGTACTTCTCTTCTTTCATAAGTAACATTCAGCCAAGAGCCAGATATCTTCTTAAATAGTAGAAATCATGGTGAAGTGATAGAAGGCACTTCTCTTCTTTCAGAAGTGCTTGTTCTTGCAAACAACAAGACTCTTTCTGGTAACAAGTGACTGGTAACCAGGTTTAAAGTAACCAGCAATATAAGATGTAGCACAAAGTCTCCACCTTGACTGCCCTAGAGGGAGATACGAAAGACAATGAGGACACAAAGTCATCCCAAGGTCTTTTACATAGAAATAGAAAATAAAAACACACACTGAAAATAATTATGTTAGCACAAAGTCTGAAAGTAACTAGTTTTAGGACACCTTCCTTATCACCTCCACTAGTTTTGCTTGTTAAATCAAATAAACAAGAATGCTTTCAGAAGATAGACATAAGAACAATATCCTAATGTAGCACAAGCTATAACAGCCCAAAGTCTGCAAGTAACTTGCTTTCTCATTTAATCAAAGAAATATGAACTACAATCTGAGCTCAAAGTCTCAGTAATGCCTTTCAATTTGGGTAGAGTTTCACTTATGGTAAGGGGAAGATCTCCTTAAAACAATAAAATAGATTACAATATATAGCAGCCAAGAAAGACTTGTCACTTTTTTCCATAGAACGGCCCATGCTGTGCATTTAATGCCTTGAATGCATTTTCAAGTTTGTCAAAGGACTGCATTGAAAATAAGGTAGCTGTCTTAACTATGGCATGTCATTTATTCCCATATGTCTTCTCCCAAGTTTGGATCATCTAGTCTTTCCCCTCTGACATCTGTGTAGCTGTCCATTTTGTCTTTACTTCATGGAAGGAAAAGCAGGCTGTGTCTTTAATTTGCAAGCCAAAATACCTGCTTAGTGGACTATTCCACCTACTAAAATTACTTTTGCATAGATATTTCAGGATTTTCCCTCTTTCTACTTTTGTCTTTTCTAGCTTTGTCTCTTCCTGCTGCGATTTGAGCTATCGGGCTATCTTTTGGTCAGTCGCTTGGTTCTTCCTTTAAATTCCACACTTTATTTGAATTTCCACATATATTTCTTTACTTTAAATTTGATGTCCATGGGACCGTCAATGGTCACCATCTACTTGAACCATGTTGAACATATGAAAGTTCATTGGTTAATTGGTTCATTATGTCTCTTTTGTTCCATCGCTTCCTAGTTCAATCACTTTCCTGCTCCTTGGTTGAACCATTCGTTGAACCACCTGTTTGCTGCTTTTTCCCTTGACTAAGGCCACCCTTGAACCATTGAAATTTGAACTCTCTCATTTCAAGGTTCAATCATTTCATTGGTTCATTATGTGTCTCATTCAATCATTGCTTCCTTTATCTTTCTAAGTCCCTCTGAGGCCTTGAAATATTGAACCTTCGAACCAGTTGAACCTGTTGAACCATTTGGTTCAGGGTTCAATGGTTCCATCCTTGTTCTTTGAAAACCTTCTTTATCTAAGTTTTTTGGAAGGCTCTCCTCTGCATCTTGAAGTGCCCCCCACAAGGGTACCTACCCTTCAGGATTTTTTTTGGGCAGACTTCAGGGTTCAGGTTTCCCGACGGGTTCTTGCTTCTTCGGTGGGCTTTTGGCTCTTGGGTTTTTTCCGTTGGGCTTTTCCTTTAGACAAAAAGTCTGAAAGAAAGCTTCTTTTCCTTAGCCATTTGTTCCTTTCAATATATTTAGGCTTTCTTCTCGAGTCAATTCCTTCGGCCTTCTTCACTTAATCATTTCCATCGGATAAAAAGTCTAAAAGAATTGTTCCTTTTGGGCTTTGAACAAATCTGAAGGAATTCTATCTTTTATTTGACCTTCAAACTAATGTTTCCTACCCTCTGCAAGGGCACTTGCCTCTTTGGCTTTGAGGCAGCCCCTTGAACCTACCGATTGAACTAACTTTGGTTCAACGGTTCAATGGTTCAATCGGTTCATTCTTCGTTATTTGGCTAAGTCTTTTTGATCTTTTGCACCAAGCGCATTAAACCAATTGGTCGTTGAACCCATTAAACTTGCCTAAGTGTTGAGAGCTTGCTTCTTTCCTATAGAGTCTATAGAAATCAACTTGTGAAGCCTATAGAACTTGGCCTGCAGAGTCCGTAGATTTTCTTCCTGCAAAGTCCATAGATTCAAGCCTGTAGAGTCCATAGATTTTATTCCTACAGAGTCCATAGATTTAAGCCTATAGAGTCTATAGATTTTTGAGAAGCTTGAAAAATGAGGAATTTGAATGCTCAGAACAAATTTTGAAAAGGGAAGAGATAATTTTGGTCTTGCAGGGCCCAAAATAGTTCATATGTTGTCCCAAAAATGAGTGATATTTTTGGGGGACAACAGCTGGCTCCAGTTGGGGAACTTCCCTCAGTTGAAAACTTGGAATAGTTAAGGGGAGTAGAAACCAGAATCTCCAATGCCTTGAAGTGTGCCATTGGGCTATGAAGTCACGTTACCCAAAAATAAAGGCTCCAAAAAATGAAAACAAAAATGAAAAGCACAAAATAGAACCAAAGACTATACAAGTGTACATATGTATAGGTGAACTTATCTAACACTTCAAGAATTGAAGTGATTTAGATGCTACCCATTTTGAGACAATGAAAATGGCATTCCATCTTGATAAACTAGTAGGACACCATTTTGTCCCCAGAATCGGTGACGGACGAATGGAACTCTCCACCAGGAAACCAATTTTTTGCATCTTCCTCTTGGCCTTTTCTTCTTCTTGCCCCATGGCAGGATGTGGTCTTCAAACTAAAAACCATAACTCCTTGCTCTCTCTATGAAGAGTTCTTTTTGCTAATTTTGGAATATAGTAGTATGGTCCACCATCATAACTTGATATTCTATTGGTTAAGTCTAGCACATGCTTTAATTGTCAACATCAAACTCCTGACAAACCATCAGCTCAGCATCTCCTTTAGTGTGAAGGAGTTTGACCTCTTCACCCTGAGCAGTCTTCAATTTGAGCAACAGAGATCTGCATCCAGCTATGGAAGAATTGTTGCCATCAGATTCTAGGATCCAAGCATCATCAGAAGCTGATCTTCTATCAGATTTCTCTTCATCAGAGATGGAAGATCCTTCTTGATTTGTATTACGCCCTACTAATTCTTCTGACACCTTATTTGGATCAAATCTTAGATTTCTAGCTACAAGACTTTCATTAGCTGAGGCATGAGCATCCTCTAAGGTCAAGAAGTAATTACCCCTGCCTGATGGCTTAAACAAAATTTGAGCTGTAGGGGCCAACGTTTGGGTGACCACAAATTCTACCTCTAACAAGTCCATACTTAGTTCCCCACTAATGTTTAATTGCTCAAGATTGGCTTGTAGGGATTCAAACTCAATCATTTGAATTTTGGATTTCTTGACATGATCAATCATGTCAAATGACTGAGATGGACTTGGAAGAGAGGATGGGAGTTCATCCTTTTGGTTTCCAAGAGGGGGAGGACTGGTTTGCGAAGTTGAAGTAGAAGGTGCATAGATGTTTGATGTACTAACCTTCTTGGAAATCACTGAGTCCTTTGACTAGAAAGGCAGAGTGGTTCCCTACTTAGTAATTGGAATTGCAAGCTGAGTTCATTCCTCTATTCTTTTTTTATCAGCTTGTTGGGCTGACCGATTCTCGAACTGGGTGAATACTGCATATGATCCTTCGACTACTTCACCTTCACTTTTGGGTTCATCCTGGTAATTCAAGAAACTGATGTAGGAGTCGCCAACTGATTCTTTTTGATCTTCCATGAAGAGACCAACATCATTTTCTTGCTCAAACTCAGGTTGGAAATAAGAAACATGTTTTGTTTCCAGATATCTCACTGCTGAGTTAGTTGGAGGTGCTTCAAGGGCAAGGTTCCTCTGTGGGGGAGGAAGATGATTTGGTTGCCCTTGACTTCTGGTAGCATTGCCTTGATATGGCTGATTGGGGAATGTCCTCCTTGGTATATCTTTATATAGAGGACTATAAGACATACCTTGTGACATTTGCCTTTTCAAGGCTAGCAATTCATTTGCTGGCTTTTGTACCATTGGGTCAATGGTGGCTGTGGGTGAGTATTCAGAAGATGAAGAGGGTTTACCTCTATTAAGATCTCTCTTTATCTTTCCTACCAATATAAGGTCATCTTCTAGCTTAGTAGCTAAGTCTTGAGTAGCCTCAAGGTCTATGTGTCTAGCCCATCTCAACAGAATACTCACTTCAGGCAATTATGAGTTGATGAAGAAGTATTTGAGATTCTGAGGTGTCAGCTGGGTGACCATGGGAATCATGTGCCTCAGCTTGTTAAACCTGGCAATAAAATCCATCATAAGCTCATGAGATTCCTTCTTCATCTGAGTGAGTTGGGTCAGCAAAGCATGTGCATCCTCTGCAGGCTTGAACTTGGCTTCAAACTTGGCTTTGAGTGTATCCCAGTCAGTCACTGATCTAGCTTGCAGATGGTAGAACTAGTTTGCAGTAGTGCCTTGTAGTGTCTCCACAAATAACCTGACTGCTATGTCTTCAAATTCCACCCCTATTACACCACAAGCTATGTTGAAAGCTGTAATGTGTTCATCAGGATGAACCTTCCCATCACCAAAAAATTTGGGAAAATTCTTTCTTGAACTGTGTGGAAGTTCATGCAGAGGTGGAGTCAAGTTGAGTGGGCCAAAAGAGTTACCCCAGGGGCCTCAAACTGCCATGATTTAATTATGATAAATAGGGATAACAAATCTAGGTGGAGTGGTTAGATTATAGAACAAAAATGGAAAAGAACTGGCCCTACTTCAGCTTGAGGCTTGAGGCTTCAGACTACGCATCTTTTCTAACAGCTCTGGTTTTGCAAACCAGATAAAATAATGGAGATGAAGGAAGATGGTAAGTCTATAATGATAATGGGTAAGACACAGAATAGATTCTCTAGAGTCTGTATAATGGATAAGGGAAAGAACTGCTTCAATCTAAAACTTGAGGCTTCAGATTGCACGTTCATCCCCAGCAGAGTCACCAAAAATTGTTGCACAAGGCTGGGGAGGAAAAATTAATAATGGGAAAGCACTGGAGCAGTTAGTTCTTCCATAGAAGAAAGCATGGATAAGGTTATAATGATAATGGGTAAGACATAGGTGATGTTTCAATCTGAAACTTGAGGTTCCAAATTGCACAAAATTACTATGTCCCCAGTGGAGTCGCCAAAAATTATTGGGTGAATATTTTGTCAACCAGCTAATTGGTGAGCAAAATAGGTCTCTTCAACCACAGCGTAGGGAGATTGGTTGTCCAAGTGTGTAGTTTTACTACATCAATAGGGGACAAATCTCTCCTCTCATCAATGGGAGGTTTCCTATTAAATATATGGAGATATATACTATACATATAAGCAAAAAATAACACATGGGGGTAGGGTAAGCCATCCATCTCTCTTTCTTCAGAGATGATGTTAACAAAGAGAGGAGAAATCCTAGGTGATTGGTGAAGGTACTTCTCTTCTTTCAAAAATAACATTTAGCCAAGAGCCAGATCTCTTCCTAGATAGTAGAAATCTTGGTGAGGTGATAGAAGGCACTTCTCTTCTTTCAGAAGTGCTTGTTATTGCAAACAACAAGACTCTTTTTGGTAACAAGTGACTAGTTCTTGGGTTCAAAGTAAGCAACAATCTAAGATGTAGCACAAATTCTCCACCTTGACTGCCCTAGAGGGAGATATGAAAGACAATTAGGGCACAAAGTCATCCCAAGGTCTTTTACACAAAAATAGAAAATAAAAACACACACTAAAAACAATTATGTCAGCACAAAGTCTGAAAGTAACTAGTTTCAGGACACCTTCCTTATCACCTCCACTAGTTCTGCTTATTAAATCAAATAAACAAGAATGCTTTTAGAAGATAGACATAAGAACAATCTCTTAATGTAGCACAAGCTATAATATCACAAACTCTGCAAGTAACTTGCTTTCTCATTCAATCAAAGAAATATGAACTACAATCTGAGCTCAAAGTCTCAGTAATGCCTTTCAATTTGGGTAGAGTTTCACTTCTGGTAAGGAAAAGATCTCCTTAAAACAATAAAAGAGATTACAATATGTAGTAGCCAAGAAAGACTTGGCACTTTTTTCCATAAAATGACCCATGTTGTGCATTCAATGCCTTGAATGCATTTCTAGGTTTGTTAAAGGACTGCATTGAAAATAAGGCAGTTGTCTTAACTATGGCATGTCATTTCATCCCATATGTCTTCTCCCAAGTTTGGATCATTTGGTTTATCCCCTTTGACATCTGTGCAGCTATCCAGTTTGTCTTTACTTCATGGAAGGAAAAGTAGGTCACGTCTTTAATTTGCAAGCCAAAATACCTGCTACTTTGGACTTTTCCCTCTTTTTGCTTTTGCCTTTTCTAGCTTTGTCTCTTCCTACAGTGATTTGAGCTATCTGGCTATCTTTTGGTCACTCGCTTGGTTCTTCCTTTAAATTTCACGCTTTATTTGAATTTCCACAGATATTTCTTTACTTTAAATTTGACATTTGTGGGACCATCAATGGTCGCCAGCTACTTGAATCATGTTGAACCTTGAACCTGTGAACCTATAAAAGTTCATTGGTTCATTGGTTCATTATGTCTCTTCTGTTCCATTGCTTCTTGGTTCAATCGCTTTCCTACTCCTTAGTTGAACCATCCGTTGAACCACCTGTTTGCTACTTTTTCCCTTGACTAAGGCCGCCTTTGAACCTATGAACCATTGAATTGTGAACTCTTTTGGTTCAAGGTTTAATTAGTTCATTAGTTCATTTTGTGTCTCATTCAATCATTGCTTCTTTTATCTTTCTAAGTCCCTCTGAGGCCCTAAAATATTGAACCTTCAAACCAGTTGAACCTGTTGAACCATTTGGTTCAAGGTTCAATGGTTCCATCCTTATTATTTGAAAACCTTCTTTGTCTAAGTTTTTTTGAAGGATCTCTTCTGTGTCTTCAAGTGCCCCTCGCAAGGGTACCTACCCTTTAGGATTTTTTTTGGGTGGACTTCAGGCTTCAACTTTCCCAGCGGGTTATTGCTCCTTTGGTGGGCTTTTGGCTCTCAAGCTTTTTCCGTCAAGCTTTTCCTTCAGACAAAAAGTTTGAAAGAAAGCTTCTTTTCCTTAGCTATTTGTTCCTCTCAATTTCTTTGGGCTTTCTTCCAGAGTGAATTCCTTTGGCCTTCTTCACTTAATCATTTCCATTGGACAAAAATTTTGAAAGAATTGTTCCTTTTGGGCCTTTGAACAAATCCAAAGGAATTCTATCTTTTCTTTGACCTTCAAACCAATGTTTCCTACCCTCCACAAGGGCACTTGCCTCTTTGGCTTTGGGGTAGTCCCTTGAACCTACCGATTAAACCAACCGATTGAACCAACTTTGGTTCAATGGTTCAATCAGTTCATTCTTCATTATTTGGCTGAGTCTTTTTGATCTTTTACACCAAGCACATTGAACCAATTGGTTGTTGAACCCATTAAACTCAACTAAGTGTTGAGAGCTTGATTCTTTCCTACAGAGTCCATAGAAATTAACCTATGAAGCCCATAGAACTTGGCCTGCAGAGTCTGTAGATTTTCTTCCTACAGAGTCCATAGATTCAAGCCTGTAGAGTCCATAGATTTTCTTCTTAAAGAGTCTGTAGAATCAAGCCTATAGAATCCATAGATTTTTTAGAAGCTTGAAAAATGAGGAATTTGAATGCTCAGAACAAATTTTGAAAAGGGAAGAGACAATTTTGGTCTTGTAGGGCCCAAAATAGTTCATATGTTGTCCCAAAAATGAGTGATATTTTTGGGGGACAATAGCTGGCTCCAGTTAGGGAACTTCCCTCAATTGAAAACTTGGAACAACTGAGGGGAGTAGAAACTAGAATCTACAGTGCCTTAAAGTGTGCCATTGGGCTATGGAGTCATGCTACCCAAAAAGAAAGGCTCCAAAAAATGAAAATGAAAATAAAAAGCATAAAATAGAACCAAATAATATACAAGTGTACATATGTACAGATGAACTTATCTGACACTTCAAGAATTGAAGTGATTCAGACGCTACCCATTGTGAGATAATGAAAATGGCATTTTGTCCTGATAAACTAGTAGGAAACCATTTTGTCCCCATAATCGGTGACGGGTGAATGGAACTCTCCACCAGGAAACCAATTTTCTATGTCTTCCTCTTGGCCTTTTCTTCTTCTTGCCCCATGGTGGGATGTGGTATTCAAATTGAAAACCATAACTCCTTGCTCTCTCTACGAAGAGTTCCTTTTTCTGATTTTGAAATACAGTAGTATGGTCCACCATCACAACTTACTGTTCTATTGGTTCAGTCCAGCACATGCTTCAATTGTCAACATCAAACTCTTGACAAACCATCAGCTCATCATCTCCTTTGGTGTGAAGGAGTTTGACCTCTTCACCCTGAGTAGTCTTCAATTTGAGCAACAGAGATCCACATCCAGCTGTGGAATAATTGCTTCCATTGGATTCCAAGATCCAAGCATCATCAAAAGCTGATCTTCTATTAGATTTCTCTTCATCAGAGATGGAATATCTTTCTTGATTTGTACTCTATCCTACTAATTCTTTTGAAACTTTGTTTAGATCAAATCTTAGATTTCCAGCTACAAGACTTTCATCAATTGAGGCATGAGCATCCTCTGTGGTCAAGAAGTAATTACCCTTACTTGACAGCTCAAATAGAATTTGAGCTGCAGGGGCCGATGTTTGGGTGACCACAAATTCTGCCTCTACCAAGTCCATACTTAGTTCCCCACTAATGTTTAATTACTCAGGATTGGCTTGCAGGGATTTAAACTCAGTCATTTAAATTTTGGATTTCTTGACATGATCAATCATGTTAAAACACTAAGATGGAATTGGAAGAGAGGATGGGAGTTCATCCTTTTGGTTTCTGGGAGGGCGAGGACTGGTTTGCAAAGTTGAAGTAGAAGGTGCAGAGATGTTTGATGTATTAACCTTCTTGGCAATCACTGGGTCCTTTGACTAGAAAGGTAGAGTGGTTCCCCACTTAGCAATTGGAATTATAGGCTAAGTTCATTCCTCTATTCTTTCTTTATCATCTTGTTGGGCTGATTGATTCTCAGACTGGGTGAATATTGCATATGATCCTTCAACTGCTTCACCTTCACTTTTGGGTTCATCATGGTAATTTAGGAAACTGATGTGGGAGTCACCCACTGATTCTTATTGATCTTCCATGAAGAGACCAGCATCATTTTCTTGCTCAAACTCAGGTTGGAAATAGGAAACATGTTTTATTTGCAGATATCCCACTATTGATTTGGTTGGAGGTGCTTCAAGGGCAAGGTTCGTCTATGGGGAGGAAGATGATTTGGTTGCCCTTGACTTCTAGTAGCGTTGCTTTGATATGGCTGATTGGGAAATGTCCTCCTTGGTATATCTTTATATAGAGGAGCAAAAGACATACCTTGTGCGATTTGCCTTTTCAAGGCTAGCAATTCATTTGCCAGCTTTTGTACCATTGGGTCAATGGTGGCTGTGGGTGAGTATTTAGAAGATGAAGAGGGTTTACCTCTGTTAGAATCTCTCCTTATCTTTTTTGCCAAGATAAGGTCATCTTCTAGCTCAGTAGCCAAGTCTTGAGCAGCCTCAAGGTCTATGTGTCTATCTTGTCTCAACAAAAAACTTGCTTCAGGCAGTTGTGAGTTGATGAAGAAGCATTTGAGATTTTGAGTTGTCAGTTGGGCAACCATGGGAATCATGTGCCTTAGCTTGTTAAACCTGGCAATAAAATACCTCATAGGCTCATGAGGTTCCTTCTTCATCTAAGTGAGCTAGGCCAGTAAAGCATGTGCATCCTCTGCAGGCTTGAACCTGGGTTTAAACTTGGCTTTGAGTGTATCCCAGTTAGTCACTGATCTATCTTACAGATGGTAAAACTAGTTTACAGTAGCACCTTGTAGTGTCTCCATGAATATCCTGATTGCTATGTCTTCAAATTCCACCCCTATTACACCGCAGGCTATGCTGAAAGCTACAATGTGTTCATCAGGATGAACCTTCCCATCACCAAAGAATTTAGGGAAATTTTTTCTTGAACTGCATGGAAGTTCATACAGAGGTGGAGTCAAGTTGAGTGGGCCAAAAGAGTTACCCTAAGGGCCTCAAACTACCATGATTTAATTATGACAAATAGGGAAACAAATCTAGGTGGAGTGGCCAGATTGCAGAATAGAAATGGAAAAGAACTGGCCCTACTTCAGCTTGAGACTTGAGGCTTCAGACTATGCACTCTTTTCCAGTAGCTCTAGTTTTGCAGATGAGATAAAATAATAGAGATGGAAGAAGATGGTAAGGCTATAATGATAATGCGTAAGACACAAAATGGATTCCCCAGAGTCTATATAATGGATATGGGAAGGAATTGCTTCAATCTAAAACTTGAGGCTTCAGACTGCACGTTCATCCTGAGTGGAGTTGCCAAAAACTATTGCTCGAGGCTGGGGAGGAAAAAATAATAATGGGAAAGCACTGGAGCAGTTTATTCTTCCACAATGGAAAGCATGGATAAGGTTATAATGATAATGGGTAAGACACAGGTGATGTTTCAATCTAAAACTTGAGGTTCTAACTTGCACAAAATTACTGTGTCCCCAATGGAGTCACCAAAAACTGTTGGGTGAATATTTTGTCAACCAGCTAACTGGTGAGCAAAATAGGTCTCTTCAACCACAACATAGGGAGATTGGTCATCCAAGTGTGCAGTTTTACTACATCAATAGGGGACAAATCTCTCCTCTCATCAAGGGGAGGTTTCTTATTAAATATACAGAGCTATATACTATATATATAAGCAAAAAATAACACACGAGGGTAGGGTAAGCCATCCATCTCTCTTTTTTCAGAGATGATGTTAAAAAATAGATGAGAAATCTTGGGTGATTGGTGAAGGTACTTCTCTTCTTTCAAAAGTAACATTCAGCTAAGAGCCAGATCTCTTCCTTGATAGTAGAAATCTTGGTGAAGCAACAGAAGGCACTTCTCTTCTTTCAGAAGTGTTTGTTCTTGCAAATAGTAGGACTCTTTCTGTTAACAAGTGACTGGTAACTGCATTCAAAGTAACCAATAATCTAATGTGTAGCACAAAGTCTCCACCTTGACTACCCTAGAGAGAGATACGAAAGACAATAAGGGCACAAAGTCATCTCAAGGTCTTTTACACAGAAACAAAAAATAAAAACACACACTAAACATAATTATGTCAACACAAAGTCTGAAAGTAACTAGTTTCAGGACACCTTCTTTATCACCTCCACTAGTTCTGCTTTTTAAATCAAATAAACAAGAATGCTTTCAAAAGACAGACATAAGAACAATCTCCTAATGTAGCACAAGCTATAACAGCACAAAGTCTGCAAGTAACTTACTTTCTCATTGAATCAAAGAAATATGAACTACAATCTGAGCTCAAAGTCTCAGTAATGCCTTTCAATTTAGGTAGAGTTTCACTTTTGGTAAGGGGAAGATCTCCTTAAAACAATAAAAGATATTACAATTTATAGCAACCAAGAAAGACTTGGCACTTTTTTCCATAGAATGGCCCATGATGTGCATTCAATGCTTTGAATGCATTTCCAAGTTTGTCAAAGGACTACATTGAAAATAGGGTGGCTATCTTAACTACGGCTTGTCATTTCATCCCGTATGTGTTTTCCTAAGTCTGGATCATCTGGTCTGTCCCCTCTGACATCTGCACAGCTGTCCATTTTGTCTTTACTTCATGGAAGGAAAAGCAAGCCGCGTATTTAATTTACAAGTCAAAATACCTGCTTAGTTGACTATTCCACCTACTAAAATTACTTTTGCACAGATATTTTAGGCTTTTCCCTCTTTCTACTTTTGTCTTTTCTAGCTTTGACTCTTCCTACTGTGATTTGAGCTATCGGGCTATCTTTTGGTCAGTCGCTTGGTTCTTCCTTTAAATTCTGTGCTTTATTTAAATTTCCACGGATATTTCTTTACTTTAAATTTGACGTCCGAGGGACCATCAATGGTCACCAGCTACTTGAACCATGTTGAACCTTAAACCTATGAACCTATGAAAGTTCATTAGTTCATTGGTTCATTCTATCTCTTTTGTTCCATCGCTTCCCGGTTCAATCGCTTTACTGCTCCTTGGTTGAACCATCCGTTAAACCACCTGTTTGTTGCTTTTTCCCTTGACTGAGGCTGCCCTTGAACCTTTGAACCTATGAACCATTAAACTTTGAACTCTTTTGGTTTAAGGTTCAATTGATTCATCAGTTCATTTTGTGTCTCCTTCAATCATTGTTTCCTTTATCTTTCTATGTCCCTCTGAGGCCCTGAAATATTGAACCTTTGAACTAGTTGAACCTGTTGAACCATTTGGTTCAAGGTTCAATGGTTCCATCCTTGTTCTTTGAAAACCTTATTTATCTAAGTTTTTTTAGAAGGCTCTCTTCTGCGTATTCAAGTGCCCCCCACAAGGGTACCTACCCTTCAGGATTTTTATTGGGCGGACTTCAGGCTTCAACTTTCCCAACAGGTTCTTTCTTCTTCGGTGGGATTTTGGCACTCAGGCTTTTTTCGTCAGGCTTTTCCTTCAGACAAAAATTTTGAAGGAATTCTTTCAGATAAAAATTTCAAAAGAAATCTTCTTTTCCTTAGTTGTTTGTTCCTTTCAATTTCTTCAGGCTTTCTTCTCGAGTGAATTCCTTCGGCCTTCTTCACTTGATCATTTCCATCAGACAAAAAATATGAAAGAATTGTTCCTTTTGTGCCTTTGAACAAATCCAAAGGAATTTTGTCTTTTCTTTGACCTTCGAACCAATGTTGCCTACCCTCCGCAAGGGCACTTGCCTATTTGGCTTTGGGGCAGCCCCTTGAACCTACCGATTGAACCAACTGATTGAACCAACTTTGGTTCAATGGTACAATGGTTCAATCGATTCATTATTCATTATTTGGCTAAGTCTTTTTTATCTTTTACACCAAGCATGTTGAACTAATTGGTTGTTGAACCTGTTGAACTCGCCTAAGTTTTGAGAGCTTGCTTCTTTCCTATAGAGTCTGTATAAATCAACATGTGAAGCCCGTAGAAATTGGCCTGTAGAGTCAGTAGATTTTCTTCCTGCAGAGTCCGTAGATTCAAGCCTGTAGAGTCCATAGATTTTATTCTTGAAGAGTTCATAGATTTTTGAGAAGCTTGAAAAATGAGGAATTTGAATGCTCAGAACAAATTTTGAAAAGGGAAGAGACACTTTTGGTCTTGCAGGGCCCAAAATAGTTCATATGTTGTCCCAAAAATGAGTGATATTTTTTGGGGACAACAGCTGGCTCAAGTTGAGAAACTTCCCTCAGTTGAAAACTTGGAACAACTGAGGGGAGTAGAAACCAGAATCTCCAGTGCCTTGAAGTGTGCCATTGGGCTATGGAGTCATGCTACCCAAAAAGAAAGGCTCCAAAAAATGAAAACAAAAATGAAAAGCACAAAACAGAACCAAAGACTATACAAGTGTACATATGTATAGGTGAGCTTATCTGACACTTCAAGAATTGAAGTGATTCAGATGCTGCCCATTGTGAGACAATGAAAATGTCGTTCCATCATGATAAACTAGCAGAAAACCATTTTGTCCCCAGAATTGGTGACAGGCAAATGGAACTCTCCACTAGGAAACCAATTTTTGGTATCTTCCTCTTGGCCTTTTCTTCTTCTTTCCCCATGATGGGATGTGGTCTTCAAATTGAAAACCATAACTCCTTGCTCTCTCTGCAAAGAGTTCCTTTTTCTAATTTTAGAATATAGCAGTATGGTCTACCATCATAACTTGTTATTTTGTTGGTTCAGTCTAACACATGCTTTGATTGTCAGCATCAAAATCCTGACAAACCATCAGCTCAACATCTCCTTTGGTGTGAAGGAGTTTGACCTCTTCACCCTGAGCAATCTTCAATCCAAGAAATAGAGATCTGCATCCAGCTGTGGAAGAATTACTACCATCGGATTCCAAGATCCAAACATTATCAAAAGCTGATCTTCTATCAGATTTCTCTTCATTAGAGATGGAAGATCCTTCTTGATTTATACTACACCCTACTAATTCTTCTGATGCCTTGTTTGGATCAAATCTTGGATTGCCAACTACAGGACTTTCATTAGTTGAGGCATGAGCATCCTCTATGGTCAAGAAGTAATTACCCCTACCTGACGGCTCAAACATAATTTGAGCTACAGGGGCTGACAATTGGGTGACCACAAATTCTACCTCTAACATGTCCATACTTAGTTCCCCACTAATGTTTAATTGCTCAGGATTAGCTTGTAGGGATTCAAACTTAGTCATTTGAATTTTGGATTTCTTGACATGATCAATCATGTCAAATGACTGAGATGGACTTGGAAGAGAGGATGGGAGTTCATCTTTTTGGTTTCTAGGAGGAGGAGGACTGGTTTGCAAAGTTGAAGTAGAAGGTGCAGAGATGTTTGATGTACTAACCTTCTTGAAAATCACTGGGTCCTTTGACTGGGAAGGCAGAGTGGTTCCCTGCTTAGAAATTAGGATTACAGGCTGAGTTCCTTCCTCTATTCTTTTTTTATCAGCTTGCTGGGCTGACCAATTCTGAGACCGGGTGAATACTAAATATGATCCTTCAACTGCTTCACCTTCACTTTTGGATTCATCCTGGTAATTTAAGAAATTAATGTGGGAGTCACCAGCTAATTCTTCTTGATCTTCCATGAAGAGACCAACATCATTTTCTTGCTCAAACTCAGGTTGGAAATAGGAAACATGTTCTATTTCGAGATATCCCACTGCTGAGTTGGTTAGAGGAGCTTCAAGGGCAAGGTTCCTCTATGGTAAAAGAAGATGATTTGGTTGCCCTTGA
The DNA here is from genome assembly GCA_037957365.1 of Torreya grandis. Lineage (NCBI taxonomy): Eukaryota > Viridiplantae > Streptophyta > Pinopsida > Cupressales > Taxaceae > Torreya > Torreya grandis. The sequence continues at coordinate 44,700 of JARHVA010011111.1, forward strand.
CTTCTCATAGCATTACCTTGATATGGCTGATCAGGGAATGTCCTCCTTGGTATATCTTTATATATAGGAGCAGAAGACATACCTTGTGCCATTTACCTTTTCAAGGCTAGCAATTCATTTGCTAGCTTTTGTACCATTAGGTCAATGGTGGCTGTGGGTGAGTATTCAAAAGATGAAGAGGGTTTACCTCTATTAGGATCTCTCCTTATCTTTCTTGCCAAGATAAGGTCATCTTCTAGCTCAGTAGCCAAGTCTTGAGTAGCCTCAAGGTCTATGTGTCTAGCCCGTCTCAATAGAAAATTGACTTCAGACAGTTGTGAGTTGATGAAGAAGCATTTGAGATTATGAGGTGTCAGCTAGGCGACCATGGGAATTATGTGCCTTAGTTTGTTGAACCTAGCAATAAAATCCCTCATAGGCTCATGAGGTTCCTTTATTTGAGTGAGTTGGGCTAGCAAAGCATGTGCATCCTCTGTAGGCTTAAACTTGGCTTCAAACATGGCTTTGAGTGTATCCCAGTCAGTCACTGATCCAGCTTACAGATGGTAGAACTAGTTTGTAGCAGTGCATTGTAGTGTCTTCATGAATAGCCTGACCACTATGTCTTCAAATTCCACCCCTATTACACCACAGGCTATATTGAAAGTTGTAATGTGTTTATCAAGATGAACCTTCCCATCACCAAAGAATTTGGGGAAATTCTTTCTTGAATTGTGTGGAAGTTTATGCAGAGGTGGAGTCAAGTTGAGTGGGACAAAAGAGTTACCCCAGGGGCCTCAAACTGCCATGATTTAATTATAACAAATAGGGATAACAAATCTGGGTGGAGTGGCCAGATTGCAGAACAAAAATGGAAAAGAAATGGCCCTACTTCAGTTTGAGGCTTCAAATTGTGCACTCTTTTTTAGCAGCTCTGGTTTTACAGACCAGATAAAATAATGGAGATGGAGGAAGATGGTAAGGCTATAATGATAATGGGTAAGATAAAGAATGGATTTGTTAGAGTCTGTATAATGGATAAGGGAAGGAACTGCTTCAATCTGAAACTTGAGGCTTTAGACTTCACGTTCATCCCCAACAGAGTCACCAGAAACTGTTGCGCAAGGTTGGGGAGGAAAAATTAACAATGGGAAAGCACTGGAGCAGTTCATTCTTCCACAGTGGAAAGCATGGATAAGGTTATAATGATAATGGGTAAGACACAGGTGATATTTCAATCTGAAACTTGAGGTTCCAAATTGCACATAATTACTGTGTCCCAAACGGAGTCGCCAAAAACTGTTGGGTAAATATTTTGTCAACCAGCTAATTGGTGAGAAAAATAGGTCTCTTCAACCAGAGCATAGGGCAATTAGTCATCCAGGTGTGTAGTTTACTACATCAGCAGGGGAAAAGTCTCTCCTCTCATCAAGGGGAGGTTCCCTATTAAATATACGGAGCTATATACTATATATATAAGCAAAAAATAACACATGGGGTTAGGGTAAGCCATCCATCTCTCTTTTTTTAGATATGATGTTAACAAATAGAGGAGAAATCCTAGGTGATTGGTGAAGGTACTTCTCTTCTTTTAGAAGTAACATTTAGCCAAGAACCAGATCTCTTTTTGGATAGTAGAAATCTTGGTGAAGCGATAGAAGGCACTTCTCTTCTTTCAAAAGTGTTTGTTCTTGCAAACAATAGGACTCTTTTTGGTAACAAGTGACTGGTAACACGTTCAAAGTAACCAGTAATCTAAGATGTAGCACAAAGTCTCCACCTTGATTGCCTTAGAGGGGGATACGAAAGATAATGAGGACACAAAGTCATCCCAAGGTCTTTTACACAGAAACATAAAATAAAAACACACACTAAAAACAATTATGTCAGCACAAAGTCTGAAAGTAACTAGTTTTAGGACACCTTCCTTATCACCTCCACTAGTTCTACTTATTAAATCAAATAAAGAAGAATGCTTTCATAAGATAGACATAAGAATAATATCTTAATGTAGCACAAGCTATAATAGCACAATGTCTGCAAGTAACTTGCTTTCTCGTTCAATCAAAGAAATATGAACTACAATCTGAGCTCAAAGTCTCAGTAATGCCTTTCAATTTGGGTAGAGTTTCACTTTTGGTAAGGGGAAGATCTACTTAAAACAATAACAAAGATTACAATATATAGCAACCAAAAAAGACTTGGCACTTTTTTCCATAGAACGGCCCATGTTGTGCATTCAATGCCTTGAATGCATTTCCAAGTTTGTCAAAGGACTGCATTGAAAATAGGGTTGCTATCTTAACTATGTCATGTCATTTCATCTCATATGTCTTCTCCTAAGTCTAGATCATCTGGTCTATCCCCTCTGACATCTGTGTAGCTGTCCATTTTGTCTTTACTTCATGGAAGGAAAAGCAGGCTGCGTCTTTAATTTGCAAGTCAAAATACCTGATTAGTGGACTATTCCACCTACTAAAATTACTTCTGAACAGATATTTCTTACTTTTCCCTCTTTCTGCTTTTGTCTTTTCCAGCTTTGTCTCTTTTTGCTATGATTTGAGCTATCAAGCTATCTTTTGGTCAGTTGTTTGGTTCTTCCTTTAAATTTCATGCTTTATTTGAATTTCCACAGATATTTCTTTACTTTAAATTTGACATCCACGAGATTGTCAATGGTCGCTAGCTACTTGAATCATGTTGAACCTTGAACTTGTGAACCTATGAAAGTTCATTGGTTCATTGGTTCATTTTGTCTCTTTTGTTCCATCGCTTCCTTGTTCAATCGCTTTCCCACTCCTTGGTTGAACCATCTATTGAACCTCCTGTTTTCTACTTTTTCCCTTGACTGAGGCCGCCCTTGAACCTTTAAACCTATGAACCATTGAACTTTGAACTCATTTGGTTCCAGGTTCAATTATTTCATCGGTTCATTTTGTGTCTCGTTCAATCATTACTTCCTTTATCTTTCTAAGTCCCTCTGAGGCTCTAAAATATTGAACCTTCAAACTAGTTGAACCTGTTGAACCATTTGGTTCAAGGTTCAACGGTTCCATCCTTGTTCTTTGAAAACCTTCTTTGTCTAAGTTTTTTGGAAGGCTCTCTTCTGCGTCTTCAATTTCCCCCTGCAAGGGTACCTACCCTTTGGTATTTTTTTTGGTAGACTTCAAGCTTCAACTTTCCCGGCTGGTTCTTGCTTCTTCGACGGGCTTTTGGCTCTCGATCTTTTTCCATCGGGCTTCTCCTTCGAACAAAAAGTCTAAAGGAATTCCTTTGGACAAAAACTCTGAAAGAAAGCTTCTTTTCCTTAGTCATTTGTTCCTTTCAATTTCTTCGGGCTTTCTTCCCGAGTGAATTCCTTCGGCCTTCTTCACTTAATCATTTCCATCGGACAAAAAGTCTGAAAGAATTGTTCCTTTTGGGCCTTTGAACAAATCTGAAGGAATTTTGTCTTTTCTTTGACCTTCAAACCAATGTTGCCTACCCTCCACAAGGGCGTTTGCCTCTTTGGATTTGGGGTAGCCCCTTGAACCTACCGATTGAACCAACTTTGGTTCAATGGTTCAATCGGTTCATTCTTCATTATTTAGCTAAGTCTTTTTGATCTTTTGTACCAAGCGCATTGAACCAATTGGTAATTGAACCCGTTGAACTCACCTAAGTGTTGAGAGCTTGCTTCTTTCCTGTAGAGTCCATAGAAATCAACTTATGAAGCCCATAGAACTTGGCCTGCAAAGTCCGTAGATTCAAGCCTGCAGAGTCCGTAGATTTTTGAGAAGCTTGAAAAATGAGGAATTTGAATGCTCAGAACAAATTTCAAAAAAGGAAGAGACAATTTTGGTCTTGTAGGGCCCAAAATAGTTCATATGTTGTCCCAAAAATGAATGATATTTTTGGGGAACAAGTACAACTTTTATAGACATACTCAATGGTACTTTATCTGATGGTTGAGTAATAGCTTATGCAACATAGGTATATCCAGTTATATTTGTCATATATTATTGATTATCTAAAGTTTGCTAAGTCTAATATCTTTTGATGACTACCATTTATACTCTTATGTGTAAAATTTAATGTATTCATCCTGAAAATGATGACCACTTTGCATTATTTGTGACATTTCATTGATCTAATCAATTATTGAGTTGTCATTTTCAAGTTTTATATTAGAAATATTAGAATTCTCATTTTAGATCTATTTTATGATAAAATGATTCTCATGTTGAGATTCACAACTCTTTTTTAAATATTTGACTTACTTTAATAGATAAATTTATGTTTTCTTAAATGTCTTTGGTTATGATCATCTTTATGGTTTAGTTTTATATTTTTGAAGAGTTTATTAATAGTAGTTAGCATTATTTGTTAGTTTAGTTTTAGATTAAATCTTTTATAGTTTATTATGTGTATTTTCTTTTAGTTTTATTAGTAGTTTTATTCTTTACTTCTTTTAATTTTTGCCTTAGTTTAATATTATTTAGATTATCTTTATTTCTGATATGCTTTAGTACTTTTTTTTTATAGCATTTTATTTCTTAGTTTCTAGATTCTAGTGTAGTTTTATTTTGTCTCTTGTTATATTTTGTTGTGTTAATATTTTATGTTCAGTTTTTTCTTTCTTGTCTCTCTCTTAGTTGTTTGCCTTTCTTATATTTTTCTATTAAGTAATGCTTAATTGGATAATGAACCATGAAAAATATAATTACGTGTATTTTCATACACATATTTTAGAATCTGATTTATGTTCTTCAAGAGTTTGTCTAATTAATAGATTATCTCTATCGGATAGAATAGATTATAAATGCTTATTTCAACTAATTCTTAATTAAATGCAAATTCTCAATTGTGATAATAGAATAAGTTAGTTTGATAACTCATTGATTATTTTCTTAGAATTATTATAAAACCTTTTTGCATCTTTAGGATCCAAAATGAACCTTTAGAACCCCCACGATTAGACTGGTACGATTCTAATTTGAATTTCGTGATAGGTGAAAGGGTTTATTCATTGACGTGACAATATTTTCCATCAATAAAATTTGGTGACTCTGTTGGGAAAACATTTTATAAAATCTATTTTTTTGTTAATGGTTATTATAGGTCAACAGTTTCCAATTATTCAACCTATTCTTAATATGGAAGAGGATCAAAATGATATTGATTTTAATCTAACATGTTTTGCATGTTATAATCATCTCGAAGATTTCCCTCAAATTATTGAAGTAATTAATGAAAAATTAGAAACTACTTTCTATGGGGTTGGTTTTCGTACAAGATGTTTTGGGCCTAGATTCCCGTAGGCTACAAGAATGTCTATTCATTTTGATGCTTCTAATCCTGATTTCTAGAATATTTTGAATTCCCTTCTAATTCAGAGAGGTTATGGTGATTTTAGAAACCATAGAGGTCATAGGGGATTTTGAGGGTAAAGAGTTGGAGCCCGTGCTCAATCTCAAAATAGTTCTTCATATTTTATTGAATATCATCCTGAACAATATTCTTATCTATTGTTATAGCCACCTATTTTTAGAGGAGAACCAATTGATGAACCACTCCTTGCTCATCAATTGCCTGACAATCAGTGAAATAATCAATTAAATAAAGAGGAAGCTCATGTTAAGAACCTTAGAAACATTACCACTCTCTTAGATACCCATGCTCCTTCAAATAACAAACTTGGCAGGAAGTGTAAGAGATTGAACCTTTTAGGAGCTCATAGTGAACAAATATTGAGGTCTAAAAGGCTGATTTTGAGGGGTCAAGGAGATGGTATTAAGAGGTGTAGACATCTAATTCCTAACACTATTTATGTTGAAATTGTCAATCTTACTCGAATTGCACTCAAATGCACATTTTAGGTCAAAATCCATAAAACATGCTAAATAGTTTAAACTTGTAATTTACAAGTGCCAATTTAGGTCAAAATATTCTAAATGGGGCAATGCAATTTATGGGCCAACCAACTTTGATCCATTTATTTTGAGATAAAATGATGATTTCACCTTTTTATGTTGAAGATAACTATTTTTTTATAATTCATTAGTACACACCACATACCTTTGTTATTTTGTGTTAGAAACATCCTAAATGGGAATATGATTCCAACACATCCAATGGTATCTTTCAATTCTTCCTGAGTCAAATTATGACTCAATAACATGATTTTCTAACCATTTTGATTAATTGAGGGCCAATTTCCAAATAAATTGCACAAATGTTGATTAAACTTTTTTAAGGCTAATTAATCCAAATCAATATCTTAAGTGGATTTTCCATGAGAGTTGTTAAAGATTTCTTTTTGAAAATTGATTTTTATTATTTGCATCATTAGGGGATGTCATCTATGGGGTGACATCCATCAAGCCATAAGTGCATAAAATATCAAAATTATAGGTCTCCCATGCCTCTTTATTACCTCCCATGCCTCATTAATTTCACTTCTTCCAAAGACATGATGAGGATAATTATGGATGTTAATTACATAATTTAATAAATCCATGACCACACATCTCAATCTTGAGATGGATGGTCATGGTTAATTCTGGTCATTCTTGAAAATCTATAAATAAAAAGGCCATGGACATCATTTTTAAAATTGATTTGTGCAAATTTATTATGTTGAATTATCTCCACAATCCTTTGCATTTGACCATTGATTTTAGTTGTAAGCTTCATTCATAGGCTTGAACCTAGTTTTTGAGAAGTGTTCCTGAGACCATGGAGGAGTTTTCCCACCATTTTTGATAAAGATAAGGATGTTTGATCAGAGGAGAACATGTTTTTGAGCTGCTCTTGGATGATGGGATCCATTTGGGAAGGTAACTAGTATGCTTTCTTTCATTTGTTTCTTCATTATCATTTACAATTCTCCTTAAACAGATAGGCTTAGTTACTTAGTTCTCTATGCATTTATCTTGAATTTATGGACTAATGTTTGACTAATTTGCTTATGTAATTCTCTCTACATTTTGGCATGCTCAGTGGGATCAAAACCCATAAATTTTCTCACAAAGCCTTTGCAAGCAACCTATTAACTATTGTCATGTAGGATCTTGGAGTATGGAAGCAAAGAAAGTAAAATATGAGCAAAAAAGTACATTTTTATAAACTAGAGTTTTGTTCTCTAGATAGCCCAACTTGACTTTGGTTCATCCCAACTCGACTCTAGTTCATCCTGACTTAGCTTTGGTTCATCCTAACTTAGCTCTAGTTCATCCTGACTCAGCTCTGGTTCATCCCAACTTGGCTCTAGTTCATCCCAACTCAGCTCTAGTTTGGCCAGACTCAGCTCTAGTTCATCCTAACTTGACTCTAGTTCAGCCCAACTTAGCTCTGGTTCATCCCAAATTGGCTCTAGCTCACCCCAACTCAGCTCTGGTTTGACTTGACTCTGCTCTAGTTCATCCTAACTCAGCACTGATTCATCCTAACTTAGTTCTGGTTCAGCCTGACTCAGATCTGGTTCATCCCAACTCAGCTCTGATTCATCCCAACTCACCTATCCAACCTGACTTTCCTATCCAACCCAACTCGCCTGTCCAACCCAACTCATTAGTCAACCCAACTTGCCTATCCAACCCAACTCAACTATCAACCTAAGTGCTAAAATTATTAATGTCATTTGCTCAAACTCTTAAGTGATTCAAAGTAGGTCTTTTAATTCTATTTTTGTAGGTTGAAGGGGTAGTTTAGAAGTTGGTTTGAATGCTTTTGACTAACCAAACACACTTTCATTTGGGTTTAAAATGAACATGCTTGATTTCACACATTTGAATTAATGCTTAAAATGAACCTAAGATTTAGATAAGTCTTAGATACATTTCATTTAGTGCTTAAAATACATCATAACTCTTGCAACATTTTAAAAATTGGTGTTTTAATCATGAAATTAGGCTAAGTCTTGAATATTTAATGTGGGCTTAAAACAAACTTGGGTATTTATTGCTTCATGTGGCCTTTCTTGTGCAATCTTTTACCATTTTATCAATTAAGGCTAAAGGCCAAAAAGAACATCACCTAATCTCTTATTTGGTGCTTAAAATTAAATTCATTTGTCAAGTTTATGCAATAGGTGATTAATTAATTGATTGGTAAAAAGAAGGACGTTACGTGTATGCTCTTCCATCCATCCCCTTTAAATAACTTTTGGAATCAAAAGCACCATCTTTATTGCAAACAAGCCTATTCCAAGGCTTAAAAATAATGTCGTCTAAATCACTCCCCAAAAACTCATCATAGTTTGGGGTGATCTTGAAAATAACCCTAAAGTCTTTCTTTTTATGTCTCATTTTCATTGCATCTTGGCTTGAGAGGGGGACTTCATTACCTCCCACGAGTTCTTTAGGGAAACTTTGACTCGAGGTTTCATCTCCCAACATTGACTTCATCCACTCCTTCTGAGTTGCACATGGGACATATCTATACTTTGGACATCGTACTACACTAAGTGAATAGCAAGATTTAGTGGTTACAAAAAAGACTATACCTTTTTACAAGAAACCAAGTGCCATAGACACCCAATTTATATTCTTTTCTTTTGCATCATTTGGCATGAAATTCATTATGCAATTGATGCCCCTAGAATGATCAAAAATTTGCTAGTTTAGTTGACCCCACTTTACCATACCTTGTTGATTTAGACTTAAGACACTTGTTTTTTGTCATTAACTTACTTGGTCTAGATTTGTGTCTAAAACTGCTTGTTAACTCAATGAACTTAACCAAAACACATTGCCCTTAATTTTCTTAAACAAGGGAGGCATTACATTTTCCAATTGGAAAATTTATCTTTTCCTTGTTCAAATTCTTATCAAAAAGTTTGTGTCATATCACCCACTTTGGTGCAGTCATGCTACCCAATTGAGTATAGACCTTTTACCCAATTTGTTTAAGTCCCACATTTATAATCCACATTCAAAATTGAACCTTTCTAAGTTTTAAGGGTTGGTGTGTTAAATTGGGTTCGCCATTTTCACACTAAACTTATTATAACTTGGGTTCAATTTTCCATTTAGATTGAGGGCCATTTATTAGAATCAAAATCACATTATCATCATGGTGGACTCAAGTCATCTTGTGTATCTCTCATGCTTTGAGTCTTAGCACATATTTTATCGTACTAGAACCATGTGGTGATGTTGTGCTACCTATTTGGTCCTAGCTTTATACTTAGTGATTCATGCATGTTTTTAAATCTTGGGTTGCTTAGTTTATTTTGTGTTCTTCATAATCTAGAGAGCTTTCCTCTAATTTTCTAGGGTCAACTTGTTGAAGTTGAAACTAGATTTTATGACATAGGTGTATCACAAAGATTTAGGATTTGGTTTACTAGTTTTCACCTTGGATCTTTGAGTTACCTTACCCTCTTCCAATCCATATGATTTTAACTTTACCAAAGGTTGAGTAAACTTGTGAACCAAATCTTCTAATTTTGTGTGGTTCCAAGCCACCCTCCTTTATAGTCTCTTTGATAAGTTAGTCATTTGTTTGGAGAGAACCAAGTATACCTTGTTTGAATATTTGTGAAAAATTGTTGAAATCTTGACAAAACATTAAAAACACTCTTTTTAAACAATGACACTAAAGTACACTTGCAATAAGGTTTCTTATGTCCCTAGTTGCAAGGTAGAACATCTTTATCATGGACATAAGCACTCCATCTTGTTTGAGGATGTTGCCTTCTTTGGGCCTATCTATTTAAAGCTAATCACATCTATGCCAGTTGTCATTCATCATCCTTGTCCTTCCCCTTTGATTTGTGCTCCATGATCAAAGGTTACTATTTTAGGGTATCTTTCTTCTCCTTTAGCTTGTATGAGCAAGCAAGCTCTGTAACATGCAAAGGTTACCATTTTAGGACCTCCTCCTTTGGTTTTCACAAGCAACCAAATTAAGAAGCATCCAATCATTACCATTTTAGGACCTCCTCCTTTGGTTTGCATGAGTAACCAAACTAAAAAGCATCTAGTCATTACCATTTTAGGACCTCCTCCTTTGGTTTGCACAAGTAACCAAATTAAAAAGCATCCAGTCATTACCATTTTAGGACCTCCTCCTTTGGTTTGCACAAGTAACCAAATTAAGAAACATCCAGTTGTTACCATTTTAGGACCTCTTCCTTTGGTTTGAATAAGAAACCAAACTAAGAAGCGTCTAATTGTTACCATTTTAGGACCTCCTTCTTTGGTTTGCACATATAACCAAACTAAGAAGCATCCAGTCATTACCATTTTAGGACCTCCTCCTTTGGTTTGCATGAGCAACCAAATTTAGAAGCATCCAATTATTACCATTCTTGGCCCATCACCAGTTTTTGATGAACCCATTGTTGAACAACCTCCATTTGATGAACCAGTTGTATTTGATCCCTTCTTCAATAGTTTGATTTTTGGAGAGTCCATTATTGAATTGCAAACCATTGTTCCCACTAAACCAAATGTTCCCTACTTTAGAAATTTTGTGCTGATCTTTGATCCAAAAAAAGAACCATTGCCTCTTCAAGGGCCATTTTATGAGGATCAAAATGTGTTCAAAATTGATTTTTTCAACCAATTGTGAACCAAAACTGAAATGTTATTGTTGAAACACCCATTTGTGAATAGTCAAACCATGATAAGTTACCTATTCATATTTTACCTATTTTTAAAGAGGCTCATCTCCTTTGAAAAGATAATCTCAGTAGAGTTGTCTCTTGATCTTTTCCCACTCATTAAGGAGTCTCACCTTGATAGAAATGATTTTGTTGAGACGTCCCTTGAGCAGTTTCCTCTTTTTGAGGGGATTCACTTAGAAAAGCTAGTCTATGTTGAACCCTTCCAAGATGAATCAGCTTTTATTGAGCCCATTATACCATCATAGGCCATTACTTATCAAACATTTAGCATTCAATAGAACATTAAAGAAATAACCACATCAGAAGAAGAATCAGAATTAGAGTCAGGTTCTAGTTTTGAACTAACATCATATTTAGCATCAAAAATAAAATCAATATCAATTATGACATTGGATTCAGAGTCTCTTGCTTCAGAATCATATTTAGAAACATATTATAGTCATGGTTTTTATAACATTGGTTATAATTGCTTTGAAGATCAATTTGAATATATTTATGATCCTTCTACAACTTTGGAGGATGATTACTTCAACATCAACACAAGTTCTCCTAGTATCTTCCATGAGGATTATGCTACCTTTCACCATCCCATTATTACCACCTAACATAGCCATTATATTGGCATTCCACCTCCCACAAGTGTCAATTGGGACCAAAAGAATCACACTTTGTTGAAATGCATCCATGGTGACATACCATTTATAGAATATCAGTGGGGTTAAGACCCAATTCATTCAGAAGAAGAACAATTTCCTCATGAAATATTTTTGGAGGCACTAGGGGATAAGCAAAGATCAAACTCAACATCTTTTAGTGAAACTTTTCGAAGGCATTAGAAGACAATCAAAGTCAAATGTTAGCATCTCTTTGAGAAACCTTCTCGGAGATGCTATGAGATGATCAGAACAAATTCATTGGTGAAAACCTCATCGAGGTGCTAATAATTGAGCACAAAAGTTTTTCACTATTTACTAAAGATATTATTTAAGATTAAATAAAAATAGCTTCCTATCCACAACATAGTCACATGGTAGCTATTCTCAAGATCAAGCAATAGAATAACCTGATGGTCTTATCGAGAGCATCTTCATAGGTCTTCAACCCTGCCACATTCAAAATTATGTCAAATCTGGTATCAAAAATATTACATGTGAATGAAAGTCCTAATCTTCATTTATTTTCCATCTATTATACATTCCATTATCATCCACCTATTTATTACCCACTTATATCATTTATCACTGGCATCACTTTCCTTTACAGAGGTTACAAAGTTATCTTGTCTTGATGTTTGAAGGAAATAGAATCAATTGCCAATGAAGATCATGAACACATTATTGAGATCCAAATCGATAGCAAGGTATTAAAAAAGTAGTTATTTTTAAAGGGTGTTGGGTAGTAACTTTATAACTAATCATTTCTATTGTCTCACATATTAACTAGGACGTGCATCTCCTTGTTAGCAAAAGCAATAAAACCATTTTTTCACTTTTCCAATTACCATTTGCCATTACCATGCCTCATCTTTTGAGGGAAACCCTATAGACCCTTTTTAGGCATTACTATACCATTGTAATCCATGAATCATGCCATTTGAACTACATTAACTTGAGGTCCTTTGGGACTATGTAAGCAACAATCAATTTCTATTGAGGTTAGCTTGATCACCCCTTTTCCTCACTCTCACCAATTTGTGAGCATGGATCTTTGCATCTAGCTTAGCTATTTTATTTGAACCTCTACTCTTGGACATGCATTGCCTTGACTAGATGGTCCCACCTTGTGTATATTTTATCCCAAAAATACCAAAAACATTGAAAATACCAAAAACATCAGAACATGATCCACAAAAGAATAAAAACATCATCTCACACTTCTATACATTCCCATTCCACCATGCTTCACTCTTGCTATTTTGAAAGCATAGAAACACTAGTTCATCTTGTACCACATACTTACCATTTTATAAGATCATTCTTTCTCATCCCATCAGCTTATTGTTTGCAAGACCATTCTCATTTGTTTGTCATATCTTCCATTTCTTCTATAAATCATGTTGGTTTGATCATCATTTTTATTCTATCCCATTTCCTGGGAGAACTACATTTGGCCTGAAGTTCATGTTGGAACATGTATCCATGGAACTATGTAGGTAGCGTTCACTTGCCTTGTACATCTAGAGTCAGCTCATCTAACCCCTTCATTTTCTTCTCTTCCCCTATTTATTCTATCATTGTTCCTCTTTAATTAGGGAACAATTGTTGTGTCATTTTTTTCTTTGTTATGTTGTGGTGGAAAGTAATGCCTCTACCACACATGCATGAACATTTGTCTTTAAACCGCACTAACTTGGTCTTTGTTTGTGTGTGTGTTTATTTGAGTTTTCTTGGTGTTTTGTTGTGTTTTCTTAGTTTTTTATTGTGCTTTTGCACCTCTCTTTTTATTTATCTTTTTCTCTTTTTATTACTTCTTGTCTCATTTTGGTCTTGTGTTTTCCTATATATTTTTGCTTATTTCTTTTGTGTTTCAGAACATCTTGATGATTCACATGGATCTTGATTGTTTATATCTAGATCATATTTTATTACATTGCTCTTGGACCATTTGGTTTATTTGATTGTTTTTGGTGTCTTGTTTTTTTGTTTGATTTTGTTTTTCTCTTTTGTGATTAAGAATGCCTTGATGGTCCACATGGATCTTGATTATTCATATCTTGGTCTCATGTTGTTAAGATGTTCTTATTTTTTGTTTTAAAACATTTTTGTTCCTACTTAAGTCTTGATTGATCGTATCTTTATTTCAAGTTAGGTTCATTTATGTTTATCTTTTTCTTTGTCTTTACTTTTTATTTAAATGTAAATCATTGTAACTTTGGTGTTGGTCATTGTTTTACCATTATCCTTAGTTAAAGGTATTCATGTTTGAATCAGCTCAGTGCAATTAGTATCTTATGTCATTCTAAGTTATTCATACTTATGATGCCTAATTTATTTTTCTATAGCAAACACTTTGTGCTCAGGTCTCGAAGTCTTAATGTCAACATCACTCTGATGAATAGTTCTCAAAAACACTTTACATAATCTAGGCTCATGATATGGAATTAGGCATCTAGATATTATGCATTTTAGCACTCAAATCTATGCTTAGACATGCATATCTTTGCATACATTGTGAGTCTAATAAATTCTTGATCATTTTTCATCATTCCTCATTCCATTCTCTCCCAAACATGGGTGAACTACATTGGCCTGAAGTTCATGTTGGAACATGAGTCTATGGAACCATGTAGGTAGTGCTCAATTTCTATTGAGGTCAGCTCAGCTATCTTTCATTCTTCTTTTCTTCTCTTTCATCACTTTGTGCATTCTCATATGCTTGGTTTTATATGGATTTTTAAGCCATTACACCATCGCATGTATGTTTATGCCCGCCCACTTTAACCTATCTTTTGGGTTATATCCTTGAGATATTTTGCTTGCCAATTACCCATGCTAGGGCCCAACATCTGAACAATGTTAGAATCAAATCAGCTCTATTGGGGCAAACCATTATTTATTCTTTATCAATGATCAAAATTAACCCTACTGGGGTAAAACTATTTTATCATGATCATATTTACTCTACTAGAGTACTTATTATCTTCTCTTTGGAGAACCCATTCTAGTGGTGCTTCACTTCTTGAAGCAGAACGTTCTCTCTTTTACTCTAATTACAAGCTCTCCACACTAATGCCCATGATGACAATATTTTAGTGTGTAACTTGTCTCAAGATTGATCAATGTCATAAGCACGTATCTTGTACTCTTAAATTGGGTACATTTAAAGTGTGTCCCTTTCATTTATGGATTGTATCTTTCCCATTCCCCCCATCTATTGGGGCCTTTTATACCTCTAATTATATTTTGATCATTGATGGTAATCACATGTGAAAGCATTAGCTCATTTGGATGTGATCTATTCCATGGGTTAATTTCTCATTTTCTCTCTCTTTTTGAGAGTCCATCCTTCTCTTCCATCCTAGTATGACCTCTCAAGGGGGCATCATGGGTCTGTTCCAATTTCTTCTTGAATTTTTTTTATTTGAAAAGACATTGCTTTACTTGAATGTCTCACTATGCCTTCTAAAATAAGGGAAAAATGTAGACATCCAATTCTTAACACCATTTGTGTTAAAATTGTCAATCTTAATCAAATTACACTCAAATGCACATTTTAGGTCAGAATCCATAAAATGTGTTAAATGGTTCAAACTTGTAATTTAAAAGTGCCAATTTAGGTCAAAATATCCCTAAATTAGGTAATGCAATTTATGGGCTAGCTAACTTTGATTAATTCATTTCGAGCTAAAATGACGATTTCACCTTTTTATGCTCTGGATCACTCTTTTCTTCTAAGTCATTGGTACATGTCACGTACCTTTATTATTTTGTGTTGGAAACATCCTAAATGAGAATACGGTTTCAATGCATCTAATGACACCTTACAATTCTTCTTCAGTGAAATTATGACTCAATAATATGATTTTTTGATCATTTTGATTAATTGAGGGCCAATTTCCAAATAAATTACACAAATGTTGATTAACCTTGTTTAAGGCTAATTAATCCAAATCAAGATCTTAAGTGGATTTTCCATGAGATTTGTTGAAGATTTATTTTTGGAAATTGATTTTTATTATCTGCATTATCAGGGGATGTCATCTATGGGGTGGCATCCATCAAGCCATAAGTACATAAAATATCAAGATTATGGGTCTCCCATGCCTCTTTATTACTTCCCATGCTTTATTAATGTCCCTTCTTCCGAAGTTATGATGAGGATAACTATGGATTTTAATTACATAATTCAATTAATCCATGACCACACATCTCAATCTTGAGATGGATAGTCATGGTTAATTCCGGTCATTCTTGAAAATCTATAAATAGAAATGCCATGGACATGATTTTTAAGATTTATTTGTGAAAAGTTATTATGTTGAATTATCTCCACAATCCTTTACATTTGGCCATTGATTTTAGTTGCAAGCTTCATTCATAGGCTAATTTAGTGATTTCACATCTTGAGTGTAGTTTTTGAGAAATGTTATTGAGACCATGGAGGAGTTTTGCCACCATTGTTGACAAAGACAAGGATGCTTGATCAGGGGAGAACAACACTCTTAGATGATGGGATCCATTTGGGAAGGTACCTAATATGCTTTCTTTCATTTGTTTCTTCATTATCATTTGCAAATTCCCCTTGAATAGATATGCTTAATTAGTTCTATATGCATTTATCTTAGATTTATGGACTAATGTTTGACTAACTTGAGTATGTAATCCTCTCTACAAGAGTAAATCTATTGATATGTTTGATCATGTTAATGAGAAGAACACTACTAGAAAAGTGATAAAATCTGAAGCACCAAATGGGCTCAAGAGGCTTAAAAGGGTGAAGTTGAAAATTGATGATGATACATCTGAGACAGGCACCAAATTATTGCCTTTTCCTGCATCTAAAATGGAATATAATGTTTGTCTTGATCAAAAAGACAAACCTGTTATAGAGGTTTTATCAGATTCGGATGATTATTGGGAATAACTTTGTTTTCTTTAAAGTTTGATACAATTTAAAACTTATCTTGGTATTTATTTTTGGTAGACATGGATAAAATAGATATTTTGAGATATAATTGATATATCCTTAAATTTAAAGTATAAATTGCATTATGGTTTAAACAAGAGTAGGATTCATCAATTTATTATTTATTTTTATGATTATTTATGTGTCCTACTTTATTGTTAATAAGGTAGGTCCCCACCCATTAAGATTAGTACCTGGGTTCTTTCATTTTAATAGTTTGATTTAATTAAGACTTTAGAGTCTTAATTAATCTCTCGTTATATTATTTATTAACTAATTGACTTTATAAGTCAATTTGTTAACTTTAACTAATAACTAACTAAAGTCAGTTATAACTTATTTCAAAATTGAAGTTGAAGAATAAAAGGGGATGAAAATTTCATTTGAAGATAAAAGTTCAATAGGTAATGAGGACTAAAGTATTATTTTAAAGTCATTCATTCATCTCTTCTTTCTATATAATTTCTCTAGGATAGTACAACTTTTGTAGACAGACCCAATGGTACTTTATCTGACAGTTGAGTAATAAGTTATGCAACACATGTATATCCAGTTATATTTGTCATCTATTACTAATTATCTAAAGTTTGCTAAGTATAATATCTTTTGATGACTGTTATTTATAGTCCTATGTGTAGAATTCAAAGTATTCATCCTGAAAATGATGATCACTTCACATTGTTTGTGACATTTCATTGATCTAATCAATTGTTGAGTTGTCCTTTTCAAGTTTTGTATTAGAAATGTTGGAATTCTAATAGATCTATTTTATGATAAGATGATTCTCATGTTGAGATTCACAACTCTTTTGTAAATATTTGACTTTAATAGATAAATTTATGTTTTCTTAAATGTTTTTGGTTATGATTATCTTTATGGTTTAGTTTTGTATTTTCAAAGAGTTTATTAATAGTAGTTAGCATTATCTATTAGTTTAGTTTTAGATTAAGTATTTTATAGTTTATTATGTGTATTTTCTTTTAGTTTTCTTAGTAGTTTTATTCTTTGCTTTTTTTAATTTCTGCCTTAGTTTAATATTATTTAGATTATCTTTATTTCTGATATGCTTTAGTACTTTGTTTTATAGCATTTTATTTCTTAGTTTCTAGATTCTAGTGTAGTTTTATTTGTCTCTTGTTATCTTTTGTTTTGTGTTAGTAGTTTATGTTCATTTTTTCCTTTCTTGTCTTTTTCTTAGTTGTTGTTTGCCTTTCTTATCTTTTTCTATTAAGTAATGCTTAATTGGATAATGAACCATGAAAAATATAATTACGTGTATTTTCATACACATATTTTAGAATTAGATTTCTATTCTTTAAGAGTTTGTCTAATTAATAACTTATATTTGTCAGATATAATAGATTTTAAATTCTTATTTTAACTAATTCTTAATTAAATGTAGATTCTCAATTGTGATAATGTAATAAGTTACTTTGATAACTTATTGATTGTTTTCTCAGAATTATTTTAAAACCCCTTGGCATCTTTAGGATCCAAAATAAACTTTTAGAACCCCCACAATTAGAGTGGTACAATTCCAATTTGACCTTCATGATAGGCGAAAGGGTTGATTCATTGTTGTGACAATCTTTTCCATCAACAGTATGTAATTGAGAATACATTGTGTGATTAAATATCTGTGTGTGTGTGTTTATTTTCAACACTTTTTCTTGAGTTAATTTATGGCATAAACACATTCAATACCTAATAGTGGTATCAAACTAGTCAAGAATCCATTTTGAGAGTCATGTGGATTTATCAAAGTGCTTGATCTGATTAGTTTCAATATTTGTGCCCAATATATGATCATCATGTTTAGTCTTCATACTTATACCTCTATTTAGAAGTTCTCTATTTGTGAAGTTCTACGGTAGCTGATGAACATAATAGGTTTTTATAGCACTATTAGTGTGCATTTTGGTTTAGAGTAGTTTATGTGAAGAAATTAGTAGGTTTTTTCTATCAACATCATTTTCCATTACCATTCCACTTCCAAAAGCATTACTGAGCTATGAAAACCATGTCTATGCATGATTTCAACGTGATATAAAGGCATATTTTTCATTTTGTAGTCTAAAGATGCACTAAAAATCAAATAAGGATTATTAGTCTTTGATGGTGTTTAATGTCATTTAAAAGTTTTATATCTTTTTTTTATAGTCATTTGTATTTGAGTCTAAGTTCAATTTATTCATAACATTTAGTTATTTAGTGGAGTCTTTCCTATAGTTTTTATTTTTTATGTATGTCAATCAAATAAAAAGTAAAAAATAAAATATAATAATAATAAGTCTAGTAAGATCCACCAGATTTTTTATAGAGTCAGGTCTTTAGTATTGTATTTAAGTTATAAGGTCAATGTTATTTATTCAAAACAAAAACAAAGTTATTATAATCTAAGTTATCTTGTGAGTTAGTCTAATGACATTGTATGTGATCAAAATATTAGTCAATCAGTTGAGTTAATATGTGTCTCTATTTAGTTTTTTATGTCAAAAATGTTGATGATTTCAAAAATTATATAAAAGTACATCTTTTGTATTTGGATGCATTATCACTTATATTAGACATCCTGATTGTGGGGGTACAAAAATGAAAAAAAAAATAGTTTTGTATTTATTTCAAACAAATTGAAAATTAGTATTAAAGGAGTAATTTCAACTCCACCTGATGAGGGGAATCAAATCAAAATCTCTAACCCTAAAAAAGAAGAGTTGGGTTCTGTAAAAGATCAAAACAAATGGAAGCAAAAGTCTAAACTTTCGAAGAACAAATAGATTTGTTATTACTGTAAACAGTTAGGTCATATGATGATGAATTGTATAAAAAGAGAGAATGATCTAATAAATGGAAAACTATATCAAAAGGGTTTACTTGTTGAGAATGATAATAATGATCACTTAGGGGAAGAAGACTCTTCTCACCCAAGTGATGGAGAATAAATATGATATGTGACCTAAAAAGGAGGTTGTAGGCAAAGAAGAAAGGATATTTTTAAAGCCTCTCATTAGTCACCAACATCGAGGACAATATGATTTGGTTGTATTATTTTTAGTTGTGTGGTGTGGATTTTAGTTTTTTAGTGTGGTCTATCAAATAAGAATAGATGTAGTAAATTCCTATTCACTTGTGAGTAGTCCTTATGTAACCCATATTGTGGAAGCATTATAGAATGTTTCTCAAAATGTACTGTAACACTCATGGATTTTATGCAAGCCTATGTGGTGTAACATGGATGAGGTCAACTCTATTGGTGACACATTGCAGTGTAAGAATGATACATGTTTTACAATGTAAAAACTAAGTGGGGGTGGGGCGGGGGGAGAATGTTGATAATTAGTATTTACATTGGGTAAAATAATATTTACTATTTATTTTTTATCGTATAGTTAATATAGTTATTATTGGTTAATGGGTTGATCATATATATTTGTTAATAACAAACACTATATTATGAATAGTTTATAGTTGGGTGGTGAGATTTTCAAGAGATATTAGAATATCCCTATCTATAGTAAATACATTTCCTAAATATATGTATTGTGTTAGATGAATTAAGATACCATGTAGTTGAGAATATATTGTGTGACTAAATACATCTCTCTCTCTGTGTTTGGTTATAACATTCTTTGCATGAGTTAATATCTAGTATAAGCATATTCAATACCTAACAATTTCCTCTATGGGTGTTATTACCTTAATAATATTATTATCATTGAAATCTTGTAATTCATGCTTTAGGATATAATATTTTTTTGTATAATTCTTAATGAATCTATGGTAATCATAATATGCATTACTATCAAATCCCTTACGTTGAGATTTGGTCAAATAAACCTCAAGTGAGGATGTAGAGATATCAAGTTTCAATCATTTTAACTTTTTAAAAAAGGTATGAGGAGGTTGTGGTAATGTTGTAAATTTACTCTTACGTGGAACTACTACTTGAAGATTGCTTGATGGTTGTGATATTTCATTAACAGTTTTTTTTGCTTCATTTTTCCTCTCGTTATATTTAACTCCCTTAGTTTAGATTGATTTGAAACTTGATATTTGATGTAGATGGAGCACTTGGTGCATACTTTAGCTTATTCAATGTTAAACGCTTAATTTCCATTTTTTGACTATGTAATCTAGCTTATTGAAAGATCTAAATTTGTAAAAAATGATTGATTTGTGAAGTGAAGTTGATAATAATTGAGTGAAG
The DNA here is from genome assembly GCA_037957365.1 of Torreya grandis. Taxonomy (NCBI): domain Eukaryota; kingdom Viridiplantae; phylum Streptophyta; class Pinopsida; order Cupressales; family Taxaceae; genus Torreya; species Torreya grandis. The sequence goes on from JARHVA010011111.1 coordinate 65,123, forward strand.
ATATCTTGTATTTCATTGTCTAATAAAGAGTGTTCCATGTTTTTCTATCATGGGCTTGTACCATAAAACATAGTCACTAATTTTCTCATTTGACCCTTGCTTGAGTTTAGAAAATTATACAAAAGATGATTTTTCACTAACATTGTTTGAGAAATGTGATAAAAATTTATCTTCCAATGGGTTAAATGCTCTAGCTAATTAAATTGGGAGAGAATAGAACAATTGAAAAACATAATCTTTGAGATTTATTGGAAAAAATTTGGTAAGTAATTTATCATTGTAAGCATAGTCCAAGCATGCTGCATGGAATGAAAGAAGATGTTATTTAGGATCAATCATCACATTTACACTGATAAAGTGGTATCTTAGGTTCCAAAAAACTTGTTGGTAGTGGGTACGAGGCTATTTTAGGTGCCAAAGGATTATGAAGCAGAGTATGAGAGTCCATTGAGTGAGTATCTTTAGAAACACCTTATTTTAGAATGTAATATTAGAAAAAATTTATCAAGAGAGGATACTTTAGGTGAATTTGGAAGTGGACCTTGTGTGCTTATCAATCGAGGTGTATATGATGCCATTGTATAAAGAGGCATGTTAATCTTCTGTAAACCAAGTGATGCCCCCACACCTAGAGGTGTTGGCACATATGCAACTATGGGTGTTGATATAGGAATATAAGAAATAATAATAACTAGGATATCCGAAGTAGACATGCAAGCTAATTTATTTTTCTCAGCTATTGAAACATATATGAATGCATCAATCTTATGTGGGTTGGAATTAATATATTCAATGAATTTTTTGTCATTAAATTCTTCTTTATCTTTGTTAGCTTTATCAACCTCAATATTTATGATAAGTCCATAAATAGGGTGTATAATATGCCTTATAAAATTATTAATGTATAAATGCTCTTATTCACAAGTCATGATAGGTTTAACAAAGATTGGACGTAATGGTTCTTTTCTTTTTTGGTATATTGTTGCAATAATTTGAGTTGATTAAGGCTTGAGATTTCACATTAATCATTTTAGTCTTTTTTAACATGAAATTAAAAAATTCTAACCCAAAATAAGGCATTGTGATAGAATAAGATTTCCAAAGGATAAACATCTTTAGGGTTTGCATATAGATAATCCATTTTATATTTGTTGACCCAAAATATAGAAAATATGAAAATTATTATGCTTATTGTTAAAAAATGATCATGCCATCAAAATAAATAATGTCAAAATGTGAATCTACGCAAGGGTGTGGTTATTTTTTAGGCTCTCATATACAATGATCCCCATTATAAATAGTGAATATGGTTGCAAAGGCACTAAATATGGAGGATTCCACCATTCCCATAGCCAAACTATCCCATTCCTATGGTATACTAAGAGTAACTTCTCAAGACTAGCTGATTACTGGTGCATAATAAGAATAAACAAATAAAGTGTTAAAATGGCTATAAAAAAAACCCTAAACATTTATGATACAATGAGATACATGAAAAATAAGATCCATAAATAGTGATGTTTAATAGCTTGATTATTTGGGTAGTAACCCTCACATCATGAGTAAAGTAAAAATGATGACTGCTTTGTCCAGAATGATAAATCTTATGAGTTAAAAATCCCAAAATATAGTTTATAGTGTAAACAAAGAAAAAAGAAAGTCAAATTTTGAAAAATGAAATAAAAAACAAATGCTTGAAAATAAAGTTTTGGGTTTACCATATGTTTTACCCTATTTCTCATAAAATAAATAAATGTTTATGTGATTATATAAGTGTAAAAATAGAAATATCATAATGCTAAAGTTATACAATAATTAGCAATCCTGATTTTGACGAATTACTAAATATAAACAGTTTCTATTTTAGGAAATCACTAAGAATAAACATACTTAGTTTGCATAACAATTTATGTTGATTATTCTGATTATTTAAAAGTGGAAATCAAAAGAAGATATGATTGTATATGATTAAAATTAGAATCAAGAACCAAAAAATAATCTATAAAAGTTTACTATAAGTGGATGATGATGCAGTGCATCCTAGTCCATTGACTACAAACTTGTCTTAGTTAAATATGATAGATTGCTGATAGGAAAATTTAGAAAAAGAAATAATCTAGAAATAACATATTTGAGGAAAAAATAGAAGATATTTATAGATAGGGCCACTGTAGATAGACAATAATGTAGTGCCCCTGAGTCTGTTGACTATAAACTTGTTCTAGTTGATTGTGCATACAAATTTATCACTACGACTTATGTGCTTGTAAATGCCGAGTAATCTAAGATATCGCAACTAAGGTTTGACCACATAAAAATATTTATTTGTCTTATCTTGTCTTTGAAACTATTAGGGCACTTTGATAGCTTAAAAATTGATAGGAAAAAGAAGGGAGTGTAATGAGATGAGCTGACCTCAATCATCCCCTTGATGATTGACTACTATCTATATATCTAATACTCTAAGGAGGGAAATCAAGCCCACATAGTTCTCCCACCTATGGTGAATGTGAAATTATACTCTTTTTACTATGTGTATGTAGCTAGAAGATGGATTAGAATCTTGAAAATAATAGACCCTGGCGTGATTTAGAGGGATCTTGACTTGGATTATGGCTACTCTTTGTGAATGATTAAATTTTTTGGTAGTTTAGGGTAGATTTGATCAATGTAAAGAAGTGTATATGCTTGAACCAAGTGAATAACACTTGTGTAATGAGTGACTCTTTGCATGTAGTATTTTTAGGCAATTTTATTAACAATTTCCTTTAGCCTAAAATGTGAAATGTGCAATAAGATCCAAAAGGATGTTTTAAATTTCATAAACTGGTCATTATTTGACACAAGACGTGGCCATTATAAGTGGACATGGGCACATTGGACCTCTGTTTGCCTAGCACAAACCTATCTAAAGGGATTAGAGATAACTGTCTTTTGTTAGGAAAAGTCTAAATGTGATTTTAGATAACATGAGCATTTGATATTGAAAGTTATGTACAATAGTAAAGACAAATAAAGGTTCGATCTTGCATATAAACAAACTAATAAGAGTAATGGTGAATAAAAATCAAGTAATTTTTTGCAACTCGTGTAATTTAGGATGTGTCAAGAATTAGCATTATCAAGTTGTCATGACTATATTTATGTATCTATAAATTCTTCTATTTAAAATAGAGAATTTTTTTTGACATTTTGTAATTGATGAAATTGTGTTTTAAGTAATGAAACATAATTAATTGTACAAAAATTGACCAATTTAACTATTAACACTAGATACTAATAATACTAAACACAAATGTAAAATACAATGACCCTATACTTGAGTATTGACTTTAATGACTATGTACCGAGCTGACCGTGTGGCCCCCTTACAAATAAGGGATTATAGATTTCTTTAGCATGTTTTGACAATACTTAGACTAACGATTGTTGATGTTGGTTCTATTTTAAATGGTTACAATATGAGGTACTTTGGATAGTTGTGATATTTTATGTCATGGTTGAGGCTTGCATTTGGTTCATAATATTCTAATATGCATATTGCCTACACTAGATTCATTTTATCATATTATATGTATATGATGATTTAGCTAGTTACATTGTTATATGTTATTGAGATATCATGTTTTACTAGATACGGTTTGACATGGCCAACTCTTGCAGCTATAAGATATGTTCATAGGGCATGCTTGGGGTCATGATTATTAGGAATAACACTAGTCCCTTTTTAGCTATAGATTATTGTACTTGATTTATTATTTTATGCCTAATGATTTGTTTTGCATTATTATTATGTCGACATTATCTAGGTACTATTGATGTCTTATTTGGTGGATGCAACACTAAGCCATGAGCTAGGCTCAGTGGTGGGTTTAGACATCTCAGCTATACTTATGGGTGATTGAGTAGTCATAATGTCACTCTAATAGGTATAACATGTACTATAGGATATTGAGCCACCGTCATTTATATTTTATTATGTTATTACTTTTCATCATTATTAGTCTTTCCATATTTTGATCTTGTATGTTTTTTTCTTGTTTCCTATTGAGATTATCGGGTTCTGTCATCATTGTTTTTAGTAGTGGATTATCTTGCTAGTCAGTTATACTTTTGGGTATGCTTAGACCGTTTTGGACCTCTTGGATTTGGAATACCATCTTGGGACTTCCCTTCGTGAACTATTAACTACCATGAGATTTGATTTGAATTACAACTCTTATTAATCATTATTATTTTAACAATTTTTATTATCTATTAATATTTATTTATTTTCACTTCTTTTTATTATTACTATTATTATCTTAAATGAATTGATAATAATTATTATCATTTTAATAACTTCCTTATTTTTGTTAATTATTTTTATTTAATGACTTTTATAATTATGAATAATCAAATTAAATATTTTTTTATCATATAATATTTTATGGTTTTGTTTACTTAGGGGATTGATGGAAGATTTTGGGGGAAAAATGCTATTGTTTTTTTATTATTAATTTTCTTTTGGCTTGTGGTGGAAGAGATTTGGGGATGCAGGGGGACTAGGGCATATTTTCATTTATGGATCGACCCATGGAAGGGGAGAGATATTTATTATGTAATTGTTAAATACTTCTACATTTTCCTTTGGGGGATTTTTTATTATTATTTTGGGGGATTGTTGTGCCATGGTTTTGGTTTTTTTTTTTTTTGTTTGGGGGCTCATTGACTCTAGGGAGAGGAGGAAAGACTTTGTTTAGAGAGGAAAAAGTGAGTTGTGCTACCCCCAAACTAGTTTAATTAATATATTAACCATTATGCTCCATGAGTTCATTATGATGACTTGTTTACATTGATAATATTTTGTTAGATATCATATGTAAAATGGATAGATTTTGCTAAGGATTGACCCCCTTGTATTGGTGATTCTATTTATTTGTTTTGTTAAATACCATTTATAATATGAATATAATTTTTAGAAATTTGATAACTTCCTGATTTATGATTTTGTTAATGCTATGAAAAGTCTTCACTGCCATTTTAATGCCATATCCTCTGTTATGCATATCTCCTTGCCAAATTTTAAGTTATGGTTTATAATTAAAATTGATTTACCCTTCCTGATTGTAAACCTCTATTATACTCCTGTGGTTGGAGTGGGCTTTTCCATAGTCTAGTTGGGTGGAGATTACCAGTCTTGGACCACTTTTTGTTTTATTTATTTTGATGGCATGGGGTTATATTATTATTATTTTGGTTTTGTATCTGTTGAGATTTTTTAAGGAATTAAATTTTGGCCGTACATGACCATTTTCAATCCCAATAGAGTTTATTTTTATGTTAATGAATGTTATGCCTTCCCTTTGTTAACTCAATTGAGTTAATGTGGTTATTGTGGGTTGATTCAATTGAGTTTAATTATTTTATGCTCAGATAAGCCTTTTGGGATGAGTAAGGGACTTTGTCTATAATTTCTAGTTTTTATAGTTGGATATAATAGATAGTGACTTAGAGTGTAAATCATCTTTCATAAAGATCCAATGTATGCTTTGGGTATTACTAAGGTCAACTGATTCAGCTAAGTGTTGTGGTTCTATTTTGACTGCATTATTTCCTCATCGTTGTTGACTATTTTCATAAGTCTTTTTTGGTGGCTCAGTATCTTATGTATACCTCTTACCTCATTCAAGTACCTGATTGCTAAAACCCTTCACCAAGCTGATGGTTGAGGTGGTAAGGGCCACCAATGATTGGGTTCATAGGGTTGGTTTTGAGGCGTGTCTTTCTTACAGTGTTCATCTTTCTCTATTGATGTTGAAAATATGGTTGTCATTTATGTCAAAAGGGACATTAATAGCATGTCATTAATGTTAACATGAAGATAATTGTGATCCTATCAAAGATCAAGGATGATTGGAATGTTTGTGCTTGTGTGTATGATGGAGTTCATCTAGTTCTTCATATTGATCATCTAGATAGTTTGGGTCTGTGATAGAAAATATGAGAAGACATTTTTCTAATGTCACCATTGACACATGTGAAAGAGTGTGGGGAGTTGGTCACATGGTTGTGATCACACTAGTCCCTAGTTGTTATGTGCAAATTTTTAGGGCATGTAACTATGAGCAACTAATGTAATGTAGGTGCAAAGTTAGTCTACCAAGTATGATAAAATGGCCTCCATACTTTGTCAAAATTTGCACAAAGGTCTTGTAAAGTTGTCATGATTTTATAAATATCACTTATGGACATTTGCAAAAGAAATAGATATCAGATATGTTATGGGTTTTCCATGAGCATTCTATGGATATGATTCATAGGTTCAAAAGAGAAGGAATGAGCTTGTAATTGAATTATCTTTGCTCTCATTGATGATAGGGTTTCTTAGATAAAACCTAAGGGTTTAAGTCATGACATCAATAGGCACTTTCTATTTTTAAGTTGACTAGATAAAGCTGGGACTCAGTAGCTTAAGTTATCACTTAAGCCTTTATCGTCATTATAAAATCAACCCCTCGACCTAGAAATTACTCGCTTGAGCAATGATTAAAGGACTTAATATTTAATAAGTCTTAGACTTTGTATTATGTCCCTAATAGATCAATGGATATCATTTAATCAGACATTGGAGATCCAATGGAGTGTGATGAAGTCAAATTATCAAAAGACCCTTTGAGTTAACGTGCAAGTGACAAGTGTCATAATCATAAAGCTTGCATAGTAGATCAATAGAGCAGTTTAAATTCAAAAGATCAATGAGAAATGTGAGGATGCCAAATGTATCAATAAAAGGAATTGATAGAAATGTACAAAAGGCATGTGCTTATGCTAAATGTCACATTTTTGAAGACTAGGTAGATATAAAGATTGAGCTTGTCAGAAGATTTGATGGTGAAAATGATCATATAAGGGAGATCCAAAAGAATGAGTGGACTGAAAGGAATAGAGTGATTAATGTTTATCAACATAGTGGTGAGTTAAATATTGAGCAAGTTTGGGAAGATTTATGGAATGAAAATGATCCAAAGATGTAAGAAGAAACGAGATGAGATAAAGAGCTTGATGTTTAACGTCAAGATAGAAGTAAAGATATTGCATCTTTGAAGATTGAATGACATGTGGAATATCATATCAAGAATATTGATGGGTGCATTTTAAATATGATAAAGCTAAAGTTCAAAAGTGTACAAAAATCAGATAAATACCATGAGCCTGTCAAAATGCGATCGAATGGATGCATTTTAAAGCTGAGCTAGTTAAATAAAGACCATTAGATCATGGCGCTAAGCATAAGATCAATGACCTATATTTAAAGTTATATATATATATATATATATATATATGGTTAGTTTCAGGAACATGTTAGAACTAGTAAGTAATCTCTATATCTCAACACAGTCAATGAGATTGATTGATTGATTTAACTGATGAAATCTACATTAATGAGCCTGTACATCAAAACTTGAGTCCAAAAAATGTTATAAATAGTAATAAGATCTAAAATTATGGTGGTGTTGCATGGAATTGAGACATGAGAACTTATAGTTCAAGTCATAATGAACTAAAGTCTAGAATTGGGATGATGTGTTAATAGTCTGAGTATGAACACATAGAAGAAATAGAACCCTAAATCAACTATTTATATATATGATATCTAGACAAAGGAAAAAGTAATCTAGAGCAATTCAAATTGTATCATATTTGAAGAATATCAAGACACAAACAGAAGTGCAAATAGGATGAGTTGCTATTGATAAGTTGTGTCAAAAAGGAAAATATACAGACACAATCAAGCATAGAGAGAGAGAGAGAGAGATAAAGTGTGTCGAATAGAGTTATATCTAGACACAAAACTAGAGGGATAGAAAACGGAAGAGAGTAAGAAAGGCACAAAGAGAATGTGCATGGTATGATCAGTTACACTTTAGACCTATAATAAAGAATAAATATTTGGATTCATATCAGAATCTGATTTGTAAATCAAAGTTATAAATCCATAGAAGAATTTGATAGGTTGGTGCGATCAGATAAGCTGAGATGATGCTCAGATTAGGGAGTGGGTGCTTCCATAGAATTGAAGTTCTTAAATCAGGGTATTGGTGTCTCCTTTGTATTGGTGTCCTTAAACATTATAACCAATGAGGTTCCTTATTATGAGGCTAGATTAGAATGGTAGTTTTTAGTATCTATTCTCATGGTGGTTTTTCCCATATTGGGTTTTCCATGGTATATCTTGTATTGTGTGTTTTTATGTATGTGATATCTTCATAGAGTGTTAATCTAAATTAAAAGGTCTTAAGAAATGACTAGTTATAATTCATATACTGATTCACCCCCTTCTCAGTGTAATGTTGTGTTCCAAAAATTGGTATCCCATCCACATTTCTTAGGAGAATCTTAATCATCTCAAGTAGATCTTGGAATTATAAACACATATGGCTAGTCAAGAAGGATCTTCATCAAACAAAGCACCTCTCTTTGATGGATCTAACTATGCATTCTAGAGCATAATAATGGAAGCTTATTTATCCTCACTAGGGTTTGATGTATGGATGCCTTTGGTAAATGAATATATAACCCTTGCTATAACTCCTACTCATTAGGATACCAAAAAGGCATATAGGAGCAATACCAAGGCAAAAAATGTTATTCTTTGTGGACTATAAAACTTAGACTTTGTCAAAGTGATGTAGTGTCAAAATGATCAAGATATATGGAATAAACTAAAGAGAATCTATGAAGGAGATGAAAAGGTAAAGTTGGATAAGATAAAAACTTACGAAGGCAAGTGTTGACCATTTTTGGTCTAACAGGCCAAAAATCGGTCCCCTTCTTTCCCTACTATTCTGAGCTAGTACATTTTTTGGTTTTGCACAAGTCTTGGAAGTTTCTATGAACTTTGCAAGCATTTCTATGGACTCCACAGGCATTTCTATGAACTCTATGGGAATTTCTACAGACTCTACAGGCAAAGACGAGTTCCTGATACTTAGGCACAAAGGGGACCATTTCAAGTGCCCTTATGGGGGGCAGTTCTAGACTCAAGAGCCCTTGCAGAGGGAAGGGAACACTTTCAAGGAGGCCATAGAGAAAAGCCAAAAGGCAAGTTTCCTTCAGACTTTTGTTTAAGGCAAGGAAGCACCCTTCGGAAGGGTCATTTTCAACTTTCATGAGGAGCACTTTTGAAGGCAGTCTAAAGACAAAGGTGAAGAATAATTTCTTCAAACTTTTGTCTGAAGGAATTCCTTCAGATAAAAAGTCTGAATAAATTCATAAGGGCAAGATCCCGTAGAATGAACAAGAAAAAAGACTAAGGCAAAGGCGACATAATTCCTTCAGACTTTTTGTCTGAAGGAATTCCTTCAGACAAAAAGTTTGAAGAAATTCGAAGGAAAAGGCTGAGAAAAATTCCAAAAAGACCAAGGCAAAGTGCTCAAATCAATTCTTGCAGACTTTTGTCCATGGGAAAAAAGTCCATGGAAAATGTCCGCGGGGAATTAGCCAAAGAGAAAAGGCCGCTGAAGGACCCCAAAGGGTGGGTGCCCTTACAGGGGACTCTCAGCTGCCGAATAAAGGGCACTTTTCCATAAGCTGAAGGGTCACCTTCTCTTCGAGAAGGTTTAAAACAAAAAGTCTGAAGGAAAGGGTGCAACAGAAGAAGTTGAAAGAAAGAGAAAGGCCGAAGAAAGTCCCAGGGAGTGACGGGCCCGAAGACGTCAAAATCAAGCACGATGAACTAGCTATTGGTTTTCAAACAATGACAGGCCTATGAATGTCAATTTTACACCAGGAAAAGCCAGAGCGTGAAAGGTGCCAAGTGGAAACCATGAAAGGCTTTGAAATGTTTTCTCTAAAAGAAGCGGAATGTGCCACATGTCCACTATAAAGCTTAGTGGAAGCTGACAAGTGTCAACCTCTGCAATCTCTCCCTTTTTTCTCAAAATAATTATGGTGGGCCCTAGACAAATTGCTAAAGGGAGTGGAAGTTGCCAAGGGTCATCACCCGTGATGAATCTGAATGAGTCTTGAATGCTTCTATATTGTTGCTAAAGAGAGTGGAAGCCACCACGTGTCCTCTTCCGCAAGACCTTCAAAGGGTGCTAAAGCTTATATGAGTAAAGCAGATGATGCCACGTGTCTTATCTATTTCATAGTGGAACGTGCCATGTGTCACTCATTGAAATTGGTAGAAAGTGACCAAGGCAAGTAGGAAGAGCCCAAGGAATGCAATGACCCACCAAAAGATAGCCTCCGAGGGCCAAGGGAGCCAAAAGAGATAGGGCAAGGAAAAGACAAAAGAGCCAAGTGTAGGAATAGACAAAATAGTCCAAGTGGTGAAGAAAGGCATCGACTCAAGGAGTTATTCCAACGGTTGGAACAGTGCTTGCCAAGTGGTCATAAATGGGACGTAAACAGTGAACGATGTGACCCATTTTTTCTCCATTTTACATTTATGAGCAGGCAAACCGTGTGGGTGCCTTCAAGGAGCAGTCTTGGTTATGTAGAAATGATGTGGCCTATGTTTTTAAATGCATGAAGTCAGAATTGGAACCGACACAGTGTTTATATTTTAGCGGCTTCCTCTTCCCAACGCCCTTGGGACGTGCATGGACCACTTGTCAAAGGGTGCCAAAAGTCTTTTTCAAAGAAGGCGTTGTTGTTCCCTCTTCTCTATATATATTGTAACTTCTCATTTTAAAAGATATATCTTTCACATTATAAGGTGAAGCCCTAGCAATTTTCACCTAGAATCAATAAAGAATGCATTTTTATCTCTATTCTGGTTAGATATCTCTAAATGTGTCTGAGTGTTAAGTCTTGTGTTCAGTCATTGTTTCATAATGCTTTCACAGGGTTGACACCAATGCATCTGGTATCTACAAGGCACCATTCTTTCTAGTGATAGGAAGAGCTAAACCTGGATTGTAGAGGTAGAAGGAGGTTACTAGACAGTGTGCTTTTCTTACAGTGCCTATGGTAAGTCCCTTTTTCTGTGTGTTCCATTAAAGCCTCCCTGTTAAGCTTCCTGTAGCCTGGTCCTTTTACCAGTTAAAGTGTATGTATGTGTTTTTATGGTTCAAAGTGTGAGTGTGAGTAGGTCAAATTTATTTGGTGCATCACCCTCTTAGACTAGGCTTTGTTTTCCTATAATCCTTCTCCCTTTTCATCCCCCCCATTATATATATATATATATATATATATATATATATATATATATATATATAAGCACTTATTGGAATAACTCAGATGCATCAAAGGGAGCTAGCCCTTATCTAGAGACTCTCCCCCAATTTTGCCTTGCCCACAGGCAAGAGGGGAGTTTCCATTTTGACATGTGGAAGATAGAAGCTCAGCCTCTTGTCTAGGGTGCAATCCACTGCGTCAACAGTTTTTGGCACGCTGGGTGGGACCAACTAAGACAAGTTGTGTCCAAAGATTTGAAGAATTTTTGGTGTGTTCTTCAACCAACCAACCTTTGGAGGCTTTTTCATCAACACCAATGGTGACTCTGAGTTGAATCAGCTGGTTAAGCAGTCCAGGTGCCATCAAAGAATCTCATTTTTGTATGTATAATCCCATTGATAAGAATCATGGACTTTGTTTTCCTTCATATGACTTCAATCAAACTCAAGATGTTCATGCAAATTGTCAGGGAAACCTAGAACAACAAACATGCTCTGGTCCCTACTTAGTCAGGATCTTGCTCTACCAATTAGAGCACATATGATTACTACTCGTATTAGCAACTAAACATGGAATTTAACCAGAATCAATAAGTAACTAGAAATATGAAACAACACAGGAATTGAGAGACAATACACAATTGTATTAATAATCACTCAGAAGAATATACAATAAAGAAGATGCCACTTATTCTTCCACCTCAAAGGTTTGCCACACCTCAAGACCTTCTTCCCTCTCTCTCTTGGTCACAACAATCAATTCCAATATAGAATTGATGTTCACCTCACCAACCAGTCAGTATCCTTCACTGCCAGTAATCCAGTGCTCCACGCACTCCAAGTAGATCCCCTGCTTTCTGCTGATACCTACAAATCACTAGATCATACTCACCATGTAGAAATCTTTCTACACACCTAAAGAACCCTTGTCCTTGCCTCACCAAGTCCTTATGATTCTTCAACCAGTACCCCGGTGGATCTACTCCAAGAACTTGCACAACCTACAACTCTCCCTGATCATACACTCTCAGTACCCCTATTGGTAACTAGGAGGAACTACACTAGCTCACTCTACAAGCCCAATGGCTATCTAGCACACCCTTACAATACAACCCATGAGTCCATATATAGATCTCATGCTTACAATAATTAGACAACCTAATTACAATAATTAGACTCGCAACTCAAGACTAAGATTAGCCTTCAACATGCAAACTAGCAGTCCAAAAATAGACTCTCCCGGATTCGTCATGCAGACTGCCTGTTCTCCCACAGGCTACCGACGTCGACACCTACATGACCGATGTCGGCCGACTGGTGACCAACGTTAGTTGCATCCTCTTGCTATCTGACCGATGTCGGTTTCCCTACAACCGATTCTACAACTCCCCGCAACACTGCATCCTCTGTAACTTCTCTTGTTTGCATCCTGGTGAAGCTTTTAGCTCCACAACCTAACAATCTCCCACTTGGAGATAAATAGCTGCACCTGTACCTGTACCTTTACACCATCTAAATTATTCCCTGGCTTGTATTCCTCTTCAAGATCAATCCTGAAGACCAACCACCACACAACCTGTGATGCTCTACCTGTCATTCAAGTAACCTGCCATATCCGAACCTACATATCCATGTGGTGAAGAACTTGACCCTGCATAACAAGAAACCCTGTTGCTAGTCCCACTGAACTGCCCTCTAGTACTCCTTCCCCAAATTGGCTCCATACTTTCTGACAACCCCCACTGCATTAGGAAAACTCAGGTCTACATTAGACCTCATGTGATTTCGAACCCTGTTTCAAGCTAAGCTTGAACTGTCCAGCCCTTGGTGTGGTTTCTGATTCTACATCCTGCATCATGAACCCCGCCAACACCGTCTTCACATCAGCTCCCACTGGAGATCAAATCTCCATGTCTCTTATGCCAAAGAATTTCGCTGCTCCAAATTCTTCATGACACGCCTCTGAACTAACCTTACCTTTAGCTCAGCAAATCCTTGTATGTACAAACCTGCTAGCAAATAACCCACATACAGTAACAAGATAATGTTGCGACCATCATCTACCTGGTAAGATAAAACCACAATAGTTACACTGACATTGACTGAAGCCATGCTTAGTCATCCACCTGTCAAACCTGTACCATTGTCCTGCAGCTTCCTCAAGACCATATGCCTTGGCCTTCTGTCTCTTGTATCCATCCACTCTCTTCTTTAAAATGGGAATCCATTCCGTCTCTCAGTGCTTTCTTCCAGTTGACAACTTTACCAACAAATACCTGTTTGGTTCTTCTCCAAGGACTCACTCCTCATCCATGCCAAGCTCCCACTGTTTCTGGATTCTACCTGCATTGCCTCTTCCATCTTCCTGGTTCATGACCATCAGTAAGCAATATAAAGAAGGTGAACAACGAATATGAGGTTCACTTACCAATCTTGACCTTGACATGAGCGTTTGAGACTTGTTGTTCGCCCACTATCTGTTCCAGTGACCGATCTCGGCCATCTCCCAGTCTGTTTCCGACTGATGTCAGCTCCCTGTACTGACCCTGACTGCCGATGTCATTTCCTTGGCCGACACCGGTGTCCCTTCTGCCGACGTCGGTTCCTTATGACCGATGTCGGTCTTCCTACTGCCGACGTCGGTTACTGTCTGACCGACGCCGGTACCTGTGTTCGTCTTTGAGTGACAACTTTTTACCCGCGAGCTCTCCATGGATCAAAATCCAAATCAAATCAACCCTGCTCTACTCAGAATAATTCAGCTTCCTCACCTGATCTCTGTCCGTCATCTCCTCCATGAACACCAAGGCTTTCCAGTTCTTTAGCTTGTCAAAGACATCTGACTTCCGCTTCAAAACCTGCATTCTCCTTCTACATATGTGACTAAGCCCATGAAGCCACATCTCTGCAACAGAAGGTGAATCAGTAATATAAGTAGATAGATAAAGGATACCTACTTTCTTACCACCATCTAATTCAAGTGCATCCACTGTGAGAGTTACAGTGCATCTCTCATCACCCAAATTTCTTGAAGAAATTAGACTAATCTCCAAGACTGGTACCTGCATGACTTCCTTCAACCACTGTGTGTCATCCGTCTGCAATTTCAACTTCACTTCCCCTTCGTCAATAATCTGACAAGGCTCTCCAACCCATAAATAAATCTCTCCAAAGTCTCCAAAGACATACCTGTGAAAAGATGCTCTATTTCGGGCTGCATGGAAAGAGGCAAAAGAATCTGTAAATAAAGATTCCACTTTATCCAGAACATCCTGTGCAATATTACCTGCAACATATGCTTCCACCAGCTGATCTGCTACCGACCAATGATCTCTTTTTACCTGCTCCTTCTTTCCATCAATTAGACCATTCGTGCTATTCAGTTTCTCCATTCGTAGCTTACTATCTTCTGCCGTTGTTATACTCCCACTCAATCTGAAACCCCTGTGAGTGACCTGTAATCAAAACCACTACCAGATTTGAAACCACCTGTTAGTCAACCCAACCAAAAACACTGATACCACTTGTTGGTATCAGCTCTTGAACCTACAACCAAGGCTCTGATACCAATTGTCAGGGAAACCTAGAACAACAAACATGCTCTGGTCCCTACTTAGTCAGGATCTTGCTCTACCAATTAGAGCACATATGATTACTACTCGTATTAGCAACTAAACACAAAATTTAACCAGAATCAATAAGTAACTAGAAATATGAAACAACATAGGAATTGAGAGACAATACACAATTGTATTAATAATCACTCAGAAGAATATACAATAAAGAAGATGCCACTTCTTCTTCCACCTCAAAGGTTTGCCACACCTCAAGACCTTCCCTCTCTCTCTTGGTCACAACAATCAATTCCAATACAGAATTGATGTTCACCTCACCAACCAGTCAGTATCCTTCACTGCCAGTAATCCAGTGCTCCACGCACTCCAAGTAGATCCCCTGCTTTCTGTTGATACCTGCAAATAACTAGATCATACTCACCATGTAGAAGTCTTTCTACACACCTGAAGAACCCTTGTCCTTGCCTCACCAAGTCCTTATGATTCTTCAACCAGTACCCCGGTGGATCTGCTCCAAGAACTTGCACAACCTGCAACTCTCCCTGATCATACACTCTCAGTACCCCTATTGGTAACTAGGAGGAACTACACTAGCTCACTCTACAAGCCCAATGGCTTTCTAGCACACCCTTACAATACAGCCCATGAGTCCATATATAGATCTCATGCTTACAATAATTAGACAACCTAATTACAATAATTAGACTCGTAACTCAAGACTAAGATTAGCCTTTAACATGCAAACTAGCAGTCCAAAAATAGACTCTCCCGGATTCGTCATGCAGACTGCCTGTTCTCCCACAGGCTGCCGACGTCGGCGCCTACATGATCGATGTCAGCCGACTGGTGACCGACGTCAGTTGCATCCTCTTGCTATCTGACCGACATCAGTTGATCTGACCAACATCGGTTTCCCTGCAACTGATTCTGCAACTCCCCGCAACACTGCATCCTCTGTAACTTCTCCTATTTGCATCCTGGTGAAGCTTTTAGCTCCACAACCTAACAATCACCTCAAGCAGCTCTCCTAGTTGCCCTTCAATGATAAGGGAGGTGGTGTTGGAGTTTGAGAAGTAGGTGATGGAAATAAATAGATCAGATGAGCAGTACAGATATCAGTAGGAGCTGATGTATAAATAGGAATGTTTGTTCAAGCAAGCTCAGGCCTTTCAATCCATGGAGGAGGAGGTAACAAAATGGAGGAATCCATTCATGCAAGGCAGTCAGCCTTGCACGCTCCCTCCTATTCAAAATAAATCCCCCTCTTATGCACTAAATCCTTTCTATCAGATGGCACTTGCTCATTCCAGCTCATCTGATGCATCAATCAACCCTGCTCTTGATCCCGTGTGCCTATCCTTCAAGCATCAAAGGGAACTAGAGCAACCTCCCATGGAGATAAATATTTTAAATTCCTTAGATTGTGAATCTTCCTTTGGGGGGAACATTACGAACCAGCACATCTCTCTTGAAATTGATCCTACTCATCATGATGATGCTGGTGACCTCCAGAAAAGGCTCTTCCAAAAAGATCTAGCTAGGAGAATTACAGAATTGGAATCCAAAGTGAGATTCCGTAGCCAACGTGATGGACATGTCTGAACACACTCCATCTACACACTTCCAAGAGAGATATCAGGCCACACCTGATATAGATGAAATGTTGGCCAAATGGAAGGAGGAGAATCATTCTATTCTAGCTTAAGGACTGCCTCCTCTTCCACATGGTTTTTTCACTTCACCCCTTCTCAAGGAGGAACCTATTTTGCAGGAGGTGAGTGAAGAGCAAAAGATCTAATTTACAGCTCTCTAATAGGCTATCATGAGTGACAACAAATAAGAAATCACCATTAATGCTCCTTGTAAAGACATCATCAGCAATGGAGAAGACTCAGGTCATGCATACATGCAGATGTTCCAGCAATACGAAGAGGAACATAAGCATGGTGAGCTCTCTCCTCCTTTGTTTGATGAACTTCCTTGTTGCTTTGATGAGGAAGATGACTATGCTAAGGAGCTTGAGTTGGAGGAGGATCAGATCGATGTCTTTGAACAACTAGAGACTCTGATCCTTGAGTAGGGAAAGGAGAGGCTGGTCTCTCTTGAGGAAAATCTTGAAGAAGAGAATTTTGAACAAAGAGGTGATGTTTTATGGGATGAGAAATTAATTTGTGATTCCATTTCAGACATCACAATAGTCACCCTTATTTAAGAAGGCCTTGAGGGAGTAGAAGATGAGTTTGACAGGGTCTTCAATGAAGCATAAGGAAACAAGTTAAACCATGATGCATTGTAAGGGGACCATGCATAATAAAGGGCTTATGGTGATGAGCCAACAACCACAGATTTCTTAGTGAAACACATCCGCATGAAGAGCTAGCATTCAATAAGCTTCCAAGAATAAAAAGACTACGTATATATTGGGAGCATGTTCGATTCTGATCCACTCAGATGTAGGCCAATCCAGGTGGTAGGCAAGAGGAGCAGGTCACCAAGTCTCCATTTCATTCAACCACTTGTCTGGCACCATAAGCTTCCTTGACAGGAAGGGGACTTAAGAAATTTTCCCTTCAATCTAAGAGGGAGGCAAATACACCTGGTTAGTTTTACATAGTAGTTTGCTTTCAATTTCATTTCCTGCTTTCCCTAAGTGCAATTTGCACAAGTAGTGTTTTTAGCCTTGTGTGTGTTTTCCTTTGTGTGTGGGGTAAAAAGCTTCATGTTTGATTCTTAGATCTCTCAAGGATATTTTTGGCCTTTATTCAAAGTTGTGTTCTAACTCTATGCCCAATGGACTAAAAGGCAACTGGTCTCTAAGCATAGTAGGCATGCTTCCCTTGGGAGTCGCCAATTTGTTGACCATTTTTGGTCTAACAGGCCAAAAATTAGTCCCCTTCTTTCTCTGCTATTCTGAGCCATTATATTTTTTGGTTTTACACAAGTCTTAGAAGTTGCTACAGACTCTATAGGAATTTATATGGACTCCACAGGCATTTCTATGAACTCTATAGGAATTTCTACGGACTCTACAGGCAAAGACGAGTTCCCGACACTTAGGTGCAAAGGGGACAATTTCAAGTGTCCTTACGGGGGGAAGTTCTAGACTCAAGAGCCCTTACAGAGGGCAAAGAACACTTTCAAGGAGGCCACAGAGAAAAGTCAAAAGGCAAGTTTCCTTCAGACTTTCATTTAAGGCAAGGAGGCACCCTTCGGAAGGGTCATTTTCAACTTTCCCGAGGGGCACTTTTGAAGGCAGTCGAAAGACAAGGGTGAAGAATAATTTCCTCAGAATTTTATCTGAAGGAATTCCTTCAGACAAAAAGTCTCAAGAAATTTGGAAGGGCAAGATCCCACAGAATGAACAAGAAAAAATACTAAGGCAAAGGCGACATAATTCCTTCAAAGTTTTTGTCTGAAGGAATTCCTTCAGACAAAAAGTTCAAAGAAATTTGGAGGAAAAGGCAGAGAAAAATTCCAAAAAGACCAAGGCAAAGTGCTCAAATCAATTCTTGCGGACTTTTGTCCACGGGAAAAAAAATTGTGGGAAAAAATTTCACAAAAAATGTTCGCGGGGAATTAGCCGAAGAGAAAAGGCCACCGAAGGACCCCGAAGGGCAAGTGCCCTTGCGGGGGACTCTTAACTACCGAATGAAGGGAAGTTCTCCATAAGCCGAAGGGTCACCTTCCCTTTGGGAAGGTTCAAAACAAGAATTTCAAAGGAAAGGGTGTAACATAAGAAGCTAAAAGAAAGAGAAAGGCCAAAGAAAGTCCCAGGGGGTGACGGGCCCAAAGACATCAAAATCAAGCATGACAAACTAGCCATTGGTTTTCAAACAGCGACGAGCCTACGAACATCAATTTTACACCAAGAAAAGCTAGAGCACGAAAGGCACCAAGTGGCAACTGTGAAAGGCTTTGACATGTTTTCTCTAAAAGAAGCGGAACATGTCACGTGTCCCCTGTAAAGCTCGATGGAAGCCGACAAGTGTCAACCTCTGCAGTCTCTCCCTTTTGTCCCACAAGAACTGTGGTGGGCCCCAGATGAATTGCTAAAGGGAGCAGAAATTGTCAAGTATCATCACCCATGATGGATTTGAATGAGTCCTGAATGCTTCTGCATTGTTACTAAAGAGAGCGAAAGCCACCATGTGTCCTTTTCTGTAGGACCTTCAAAAGGTGCCTAAAGCTTCTATGAGTCAAGCAGATGCTGCCACATGTCCTTCCCATTTCATAGTGGAATGCGCCATGTGTCACTCATTGAAATTTGTGGAAAGTGGCCAAGGCAAGCAAGAAGAGCCCAAGGAACGCAGTGACCTGCCAAAAGATAGCCCTCGAGGGCCAAGGGAGCCAGAAGAGATAGGGCAAGGAAAAGACAATAGAGCCAAGTGTAGGAATAGACAAAATAGTCAAAGTGGTGAAGGAATTCATTGACTCAAGGAGTTATTACAGTGGTTGGAATAGTGCTTGCCAAGTGGTCATAAATGGGATGCAAATATTGAATGGTGCAACCCATTTTTCCTCCATTTTCCATTTATGAGCAGACAAACTGCATGGGTGCCTTCAAGGAGTAGTCTTGGTTATGGAGAAATAGTGTGACCTATGTTTTTAAATGCCTAAATTTAGAATCAGAACTGACACAGCATTTATATTTTAGCATCTTCCTCTTCCCAATGCCCTTGGGACGTGCATGGGCTACTTGTCAAAGGGTGCCAAAAGTCTTTTTCAAAGAAGGCATTGTTGTTCCCTCTTCTCTATATATATTATAACTTCTCATTTTAAAGGATCTATCTTTCACATTGTAAGGTGAAGCCCTAGCAATTTTCACCTAAAATCAATTAAAAATGCATTTTTACCTCTATTCTGGTTAGATATCTCTGAATGTGTCTAAGTGTTAAGTCTTGTGTTCAGTCATTGCTTCCTAATGCTTTCATAGGGTTGACACCAATGCATCTAGTATCTACAAGGTGCCATTCCTATTGGTGAAAGGAAGAGCTGTACCTGGATCACATAGGTAGAAGGAGGTTACTAGACAGTGTGATTTTCTTACAGTGCCTATGGTAAGTCCCTTTTTTTGTGTGTTCCATTAAAGCCTCCCTGTTAAGCTTCCTGCAGCCTGGTCCTTTTACCTATTACAGTGTACGTATGTGTTTTTATGGTTTAGAGTGTGAGTGTGGGTAGGTCAAATTTATTTGGTGCATCAACCTCTTAGACTAGGCTTTGTTTTCCTGTAATCCTTCTCCCTTTTCATCCCCCCATTATATATATATATATATATATATATATATATATATATATATTAGCACTTATTTGAATAACTCAGATGCATCAAAGGGAGCTAGCCCTTATCTAGAGACTCTCCTCCTAGTTTACCTTGCCCACAGGGAAGAGGGGATTTTCCATTTTGACGTGTGGAAGATAGCAACTCAGCCTCCTATCCAAGGTGCAATCCACTGCGTCAACAACAAGTTTGAGAGTCTCAAGATGAATGAAGAAGAAAATATTGTAGGCTACCTCCTTAGGGTAGATGAAATAGTCAATGCAATTAGAGGCCTTGGAGAAGAAATAAAAGAGTCAATCATTTTCAAAAAGGTTTTTAGATCTTTGCCATCAAGATACGATTCTAAAATATATGTAATAGAAGAAGCAAGAGATCTAGATAAACTCACTGTTGATGAGTTACATGGGACCTCCATAGCCTATGAGATGAGAATGGGAGAGACAAACACCTTCAAGAGAGAAGCTACATTCAAAGTTTCCAAGCAAGCAAAAGTAGAAGCATCCTCATTTAGATCTAAGGAGATTGACGAAAAAAAGAAGCTAACTTTGTTAGGAGATTGAAGAGAGGATTTGGAAAGTATAGAGGTAAGTTACCCTTCAAAGGCTTTAATTATGGTAAAGTAGGACATTTTTTTGCTAAATGCCCTCATAATAAAAAGGATAACTTTGAGCAAGTATAGAGTAGCAAAAAGGTGAAACCCTATTATCCCGAGAAGAAATTATTCAAAAACAAGAAAGGTCTATACACAAAATAAGATAGTGACTCAATGAAAGATAGTGATAGTTCAAATCATGATCATAATAGTGCTTTTGTGGCTAAGGGAAATGAATCCGTGTTCATGTCAGTAGGATCAACTTCTGTAGATCTAGATCAAGAAGAATTTGAAGACTCAAAAGAAGATGAAGGAGAAGTAAACCTTGAATGTGAACTCATCTGTGCTTTATAGGAAATTGACAAGCTAAGAAAAGAGAGCTCAAAATGGAAAAAGCTTGGACAAAAGGAAATTGAGAAAATGTCCAAAAGTATTAAGAAATTTGATTAGATGATAGTGAGCTAAAGACACAAGTTGAAGAGGTTAAAAGAATAGAATATGTAGTCAAAATTGAAATACAATCAAAATCTAATGAATGTATGAAGCTTGAAGTGGAGATAGTGGTCTTGAGAAAAGAGCTTGAGAAAGCCAAATGTCAACCAGACAAAAGTATGAAGTTGATAGGAGGAATAGACATTCTCGATGAACTGATCAATTCTTAAAATCAGTCAAAAGAGAGATCAAGTCTTGGCTATGAAAAGGGAAAGAGTTCCACTATTATTACATCTAGTAACCTATATGAAAAATTTAAATCAAAAGGAGAATCAGGAGCAAAGAAAGAGAAAGCTTTCAAGGATACAAAGATAGACTCAAACATAGTTAATGTGAAGAAAGATGAACCTAAAAAGAAGATTGAAGACAAGAAGAAGATAAAGGTAGCTGATGTTAATGGATACACCAAGGTGAGAAACTAGAAGAAGCCACAACTTAGAATATTTCCTCATGCTGCACAAAGAAATGCTATGACCAGGTATTGCTCATCCTTTTATGGTTATTTTTATAATTGTAATCAATTTGGTCATAAAGATAGTAATTATAGAGTTGTACCTACAAGGAGGACAAATTTTGTAAGTAGAAACTCATTTTCTCCTTTGTTAGATACAAAAGTAATGTGCTATAATTTCAATAATTTTGGTCACATAGATAAACATTGTAGAACTAGATTTGTAAGATCAAAAGAACACAATGTAAAGAAAAGTATGTCTCCTAGTGTGAATAAAGGTTCACAAGTCTCTGATAAAGAGAAAAATAAGAAATATGAGAAACCCAATGAAGTGTGGAAAGTGAAAAATCAATCCATGATCGTTCAAACTACACTCCATACTAAGGAATAAAATTTATGGGTGATAGATAGTGGTTGCTCAAAGCATATGGCTGGTGATAAGGGAAAGTTCACCAAATTGAGAAAATGTAAGGAAGGATTTTTTAGCTTGGGAGATAACACAATAATAAAGATCAAAGTTAAGGGAACGTTGAGCATAGATGGTAAACTACCTACACATGATGTCTTTTATGTTGAAAGATTGAAGCATAATCTACTAAGTGTCAGCTAAATGTGTGATAATGGATACAAGGTCACATTTGATGTAGAAGGCTGCAACTTAAAGAGATCTGGAAGAATAGTTGTATAAAATAAAATGATTGAAAGCAACATCTATAATCTTGTTGAAGTAAATGGTAATAGTTGCCTCATGGGAAAGATTGATGAGAGTTGGTTATGGCATAAGAGAATGGGTCATGTCAACTTTGATAATCTAGTCAAAGTAAGCTCAAATAATTGTGTAAGACACATGCCCAAGATAACCAAACCTGTAGATACTACCTGCAAGAAATGCTAACTAGATAAGTAGACAAGGGTCAAATTTCAAACAAAGGAGTATGTAACTACAAAGCCTTTACAATTAGTTCATACTGATCTTTGTGGACCTACCAAGATAAAGGATTAAAAAGAGAGAGATACTTCATGTTGTTTGTAGATGATTACTCAAGAATAACATGAGTAACATTTTTGAAGGATAAGTCACAAGCCTTTGGAAGATTCAATATTTTTAGAGCCATGGTAGAGAATGAGATTGGATGAAAAATCAAATGCTTAAGATCAGATAAAGGTAGATAATTCACCTCAAATTAATTCATAGAGTATTATAAGAATCATGGGATCAAAAGACACTACTCTACAGCAAGGACTCCACAACAAAATGGAGTTATTGAGAAAAAGAACAAAATAATCAAGGAAATGTCTAGAACAATACTAAAAGAGGCCAAGTTACCTGATGGATATTGGAGAGAAGAAATCCAAACAACAGTATACATCTTGGATAGAGTTTAACTGAGGGTAAATAGTGACAAAACTCTCTATGACTATGGTATAGAAAACTTGTCTCTGTTAAATACTTTAGAGTGTTTGGAAGCAAATACTACATCAAAAGAAAGGAAGACAAATTAGGAAGATTTGAATCAATATGTGATGAAGGAATATTTCTTGGTTATTCCACTCAAATCAAAGCCTATTTATGTTACAATAAGAGGCTACACAAGATAGTGGCAATGCCATGGTTAAAGAAGGCATAAAACATGTTGAACCTAATAAGGAAATCAATATTAAAGAATTAGATCTTGAAGAAGAAATTGAGGAAATGAATGAAAGGGAACCTCTAAGATTTATTCAAAAGGATCGTCCTAAAGAGCAAATAATTAACAATAAGAATGAAGGAGTTCAAACAAGGAGAAGAGATGAAATGAATAAGGATCAAGTAAGTTTTTCTCTAATGTTTGAAATAGAACCTAAGAAATATGTTGAAGCCAGAAAGGATGAGAATTAGCTTAAATCCATGGAAGAAGAACTAAACCAAATTGAAAAGAATAAAACCTAACAGTTGGTTCCAAGACCCTCAAACAAGAATGTGATAGGTACAAAATGGGTCTATATAAAAAAGATCAATGAAAATGGAGTTATTATAAGAAATAAAGCAAGATTGGTGTGCAAAATATATGCATAAGTTGAAGGCATAGATTTTGAGGAAATATTTGCTCTGGTAGCTAGATTGGAAGCTATAAGAATGTTTCTAGTATTCTATATTTATAAGAAATTCAAAAGTCTATCAAATGAATGTCAAGTATATTTTATTGAATGGGAACCTAGAAGAGGAAGTCTACAGAGAAAAACCTAAAGGTTTTTAGTTTTCAGAATAAGAAGATTATGTATGCAGACTAAAGAATGCACTATATGGTCTAAAACAGGCACCTAGAGCATGGTAATCAAGATTGGACCAACACCTACAACAACAAAGTTTTAATAAAGGATGTATAGAAAACCATCGATATTTCAAATTAGAAGGTGAGCATATGTTTATTGTTATTGTTTATGTAGATGACATCATCTTTGGTGGTAGCAATAATAAAATATGTAAATAATTTGCTACACAAATGCAAAGTGAATTTGAGATGTCAATGTTAGGAAAACTTTCTTTCTTTCTCGATATACAAATAGCACAAACTAATGAAGGTATATTCATATCCAAAACCAAGTATGCAAAGAAAATGTTCAATAAATTTGGAATGGAAGATAGTAAACCAATTATTACTCCCATGATAACTGGATGCAAGCGAAGCAAAGAGGATGAGTTCTTTGATGCAAATCAGATAATGTATAAATCAATGATAGGTAGCTTGTTATACCTAATTGCATCAAGACCTAATATCATGCAAGAAGCATGCATGTTTGCAAAGATTTCAAGTTGCTCCCAAAGTAACACATGTCAATGTAGTAAAAAGTATCTTTAGATACATCAAGAGCATAATTGACTATGGTCTTTGGTATCCTAAAAGTGAAGATTTCATTTTGACAACTTATAAAGATGCTAATTAGATAGGAAGTGTTGATGATAGAATAAAAAATAGTGGTGGTGAATTTTTCCTTGGAATTATACTTGCTTCATGGCTAAGTAAAAATCAAGAGCCAGTCACTCTTTCTACAACAAAAGCAGAGTATGTAGTAGCAGTGGCATGTTGCACATAAGTCTTGTGAATGAATCAAACACTCAAGGACATCAAGGTAGAGTGAAAGGCACCTATTTCTTTAATTTATGATAATTAAAGTGTTATAAATATATCAAAGAATCTAGTGACGCATTCTAGAACCAAGCACATATCAATTAAGTATCATTTCTTAAGAGAGAAAGTTGTAGATCAAGAGGTCACAAAGGAATATGTACCAAGGACCAAATTATGGAAATATTCACCAAATATATTTCAAAGGGAACATTTGACTATTTGAGATAGAATTTGGGAGTGGTGGCTCCTACATCACATCATTAGATCTTAATGATAGGGTATGATCCTAGGGGGAGTCTCATAGAAGTTTTGTTAATCCCTAAAAGAAGAGAGAAAATTTAACTCAAGTATGCTCATTTTTGAAAATTTCTAATGAGTTGATGGTTTTATATTCTTCAACAAACTCCTTTATATAATAAAGGGGGAGAAACATTGAGACAAACATTTAGATAGAGTCCCTTTTCCATTGATGTCAAAGGGGGAGAAATAGTGCAAATGCTCTCTATGGGAGAAAAAGAGCAAAATTCTCTCTGCATAGGTTTGAAGAAAAAGTAAAAATGTCAAAGAAGAAGAAGAAGAAAAAGTGCCCAAGGAAAATGTGCCATTGCTTAAGGGGGAGAAAGTTTGTGAATGAACAACTTTAGTTCATACTTATCAAAAGCTAATGCAAGCAATGTCAAAGAAGGAGCTTAATATTAAAATATCAGAGCATTTAGTTTGCCATCAATGACAAAGGGGGATATTATTGGAAATATTATTGTAATTGATGTCAAAAGGGACATTAACAACATGTCATTTATGTCAACATGAAGAAAATGGTGATCCTATTATAGATTAAGGATGATTGGAATGCTTGTGCTTGTGTACATGAATGGAGTTCATTCGGTTCTTCATATTGATCATCTAGACAGTTTTCATCTATGACAAAAAAGATGTGAAAGTATTTTGATAATTTCACCATTGACACATGTGAAAGAGTATGGGGATCTCATCACATGTTTATGATCACACTAGTCCCTAGTTGTTATGCACAAATTTGTAGGGCATGCGACTATGAGCAACTAGTGTCATGGAGGTACAAAGTTAGCCTTCTAGGCATGATAAAATGGTCTCCATACTTATTCAAAATTTTCATAGATGTCTTACAAAGTTGTCATGCTTTTACAGAGATCACTTATGGAAATTTGAAAAAAAAAAGATAGTAGATATGTTATGGGTTTTTTCATGAGCATTCTAGAGATATGATTTGTAGGTTCCAAAGAGAAAGAATGAGCTTGGAATTGAATTATCTTTGCTCTCAAAAATGATAAGGTTTCTCAAAGAAAACCTAAGGGTTTAAGTCATGACGTCAATAGGCACTTTTTATTTTTAATTTGACTGGATATAGCTGGGACTCGATACCTTAAGTTATCACTTAAGCCTTTATCATCATTGTAAAACCGGCCCCTTGACCTAGCAATTACCAACTTGAGCAGTGATCAAAGGACCTAATATTTCCTAAGTCTTAGAATTTATATTATGTCCATACTATATAAATGACTAGAATTTAATTAGACATTAGAGATCCAATAGAGCATGATGAATTCAAATTGTCAAAAGATGCTCTAATTTAACATGCAAGTGACAAGTGTCACAATCACAAACCCTGAATAGTAGATCAACAGAGTGGTTTAAAGTCAAAATATCAATGAGAAATGTGAGGATGCCAAATGTCCCAATAGAGAGAACCGATATCAATGTATAGAAGGCACATGTTTATGCCAAGTGTCATATTCTGGAAGACTAGGGATATAAATATCGAGCTTGTCAGGAGATCTGATGGTGAGTAGATGATCATATAAGGGATATGCAATGGAGTGAGTAGACTCAAAAGGAATAAAGTGATTGATGTTTATTGACATAGTGGAGAGTTAAAGATCAAGTAAATTTGATAAGATCGATAGAGTGAAAGTGATCCAAAGATATAGGAAGTAATGAGATGAGATAAAGAGCTTGATGTTTAATGTCAAGACAAAAGTAAAGATCATGCATCTTTGAAGATCGAATGACATGTGGAAGCTTAAATCAGGAAGATCAATGGATGCATTTTAAAGATGATAAAGCTAAAGTTTAGAAGTGTACAAAGATTGTATGGATAGAGTGAGCCTGTCAAAATGTGATTAAATGGATGCATTTTAAATCTAAGCCAGTTAAATAGAGACCATTGGATCGTGGTTCCAAGCATAGGATCAATGATTGATATTTAAAGTTATATCTAGATAAATGGTTATTTACAAGAACATGCAGGAACTGACATGTAATCTCTATATCCCAACATAGTCAATGAGATTGATCGATCTAACCGATCAAATCTACATTAATGAGCCTGTACATCAAAACTTGAGTCCAAAAAATGTTATAAATAATAATATCTAAAATTATGGCGGTGTTGCATGGAATCAAGACACATGAATTTATAGTTCAAGTCATAGTGAACTAAAGTCCAGAATTGGGATGATGTGTTATAGTTTGAGTGTGAACACATAAAATAAATAGAACCTTAGATCAATTATTTATATATATGATATCTATACAAAGGAAAAAGTAATTTGGAGCAATTCAAACTATATCATA